>CM023956.1:4390053-4448442 GCA_013407115.1 Glycine latifolia
TATTATTATTATTATTATTATTATTATTATTATTATTATTATTATTATTATGACATGATTATAAATATATAAAAAAATTTAATTACACAGAAGATGTCTATCTTCACCTTAAATATACTCTTGTTCTCCCAATTCTCAATTAGATGTTCATAATATTATCTCTTTTTCTTCATCTAGAGATGCATTTCACATAAAATTCTTCTGCCATCCACTCAAACTATAATTCATTTATCTTTATTTGTACATTTTATCTTTTTAACGGTCTATCTCTATCTAAAATTAAAATTTAATGAATTATTATTAAAAAATATCAATAAATAAAAGTGATTATATCATAATTTTAATTATGTATTATAAATCTTAATTAAATATAATTTATATATATTAAAAATATTCATTTATTATGAATACATCCAAAAATATTTATTCTTCGCCCTAATCGATCATATTTAAGTAAGAATTTTACATAATAATAATGTAAAAAAATTATATTGACAACCAATAAAAATTATCTTAAATATAACTTTTAAAATAATTTTTAATGGTTATACATTATCAGTATATTTTTTAATATTATAAATAAAAAACATTATTGAAGTGTCTTTTAAAATAATTATTATAAAAATCAATAAACTAAATTATTACAAAATTAACAAATCTAATATAGATGATAATATTTGAGTAGAGTATTGTTTGAATAAACTTTTCTACAAGTATAAAAGAAGAATTTAAGAATGCAAAATAAATTTTATTTTTCTCATAAGTTAAAATCTATTTATGCATTGAATTTTTTGAAAGTTTGAACATGGTGTATATATTGATTTTAACATTAGGAATAAACCCAATTTTTCTTCTTCTTATAAGTGATTATGTTTAAGGAAGAAGAATTCATTTTTCCTCAAATAAGCTAGCTAGGTATCTTAGGCTTGAGAGTAGAGGATGTCATAATGCTAGCTATGAAAAGAGCAACACATGCACAAAGACTGGTTTCATTTCTTTTTTTGTTTGTTGTTGGTAGCTGGAAAAGTGGACAAGCAATAGAAAGCGATTGAAATTCAAATTTACCAACTAATATGAATCCATTGAATGTGAAAGAGAAACTAAAGGAGGAAATGTATTCCATGCCCAAAATAATATATATGTTAATGTGTAACCGTGCATGCTTTGCATTTTAATTAATTGTAGTAATAATCTACTACAATAATAGTATTTTATTTTCTTTTGAATTCCCCTTTTGTTAGTTCCTGCTATTAAACTGCAAACAGTTGGTAACACATACCGAGAATTTCCGAGGAAATGTCACAAACACAATCACACATGTTCTGAGGACGAGACAGATAGAAAGAAAAGAACTGCATACCTAGATTCCAGTTAAGGCCCTAGGGCAATCGTGTGGTGCCGCCGCCCTCACCCCTTCTCTTTTTTTAGCTACTAACACAAATTTAAAGCCTATAAAGCTGAAAAACCATATCATCACCAATGTAAAAAATAAAATAAAATATCCATCGGGGACCCCTCTCTTTGATATTTTAATAAATAATCAACATGTCATACTTTTTCTAAATTAATATATATATATATATATATATGTGTGTGTGTGAGAGAGTGAATTCTGGTTAATGAAAAGGAGACAAGTATTCCCCTTTAGGTGAAATTATAAAATTATCCTTATGTTTAAATTTTTCACAAAACTTAACTTAGTCTAACTTAGTTGTTGTGTGAGAAGGTCAGAAAAAGGGGGCATAGTCGCAATGCAGTACAGTGCGTCATCTCAGTCACTCACAATTACTTCTCTGTTGATCGGTGTTATTATGGATCGGCCTCCGTCAAACCATCATGGCTATGGTATCCTCGGCGTCAAAAGCATGTTTCGCACGTGGTGTGTTCTCCATTGATGGCGCAACGACGTTGACGAGAGACAACAAATAGGTGGTCTCTGCCCTTCTTATGTATCCACCCTTCATTAATTTTCTGGATTCGTCACACACTCTCTCTATATATATTAAATAAGAGAATCTTTTTGTGTGAAAATAAGAGTTTTTTAAAAAATCATTTGACTTTTATGAGTGATTATATGATTTTAATTTATTTTATCTTAACCTTATTTATAAGATTAATTAACACTGTGTTAAACTTTGTAAAATGACATATTGAATTCCAAGTCTTCATAAAATAAATTTAGTTAAGTATAAAAAAAATTCATAAATTAATTGATACTTTCTTTTTTATTTTAACATACAATATATTACTAAAATATAACTAAATAGTTATTATTTTATTATATATTTATTACAAATGTCTAATTACGTAAAATTTTATATATATTGAATTGATAAAATTTGTTTTTGAAAAGAAAAGTTATTGGAGGATGTTATTTTACAAAATTTGACATCTGATGTCAATAAATTTATCTTCGCTTTTTTATGAATAATTTCTCTCCGTTACATGCACTGTTTTTAAGGATCCGATACATGTACTTAAACTTAAGAAATTTATGTGAATATTAAAAGCTATCCATTTTATTCTCATCTTTAATTTTTTTTAATAGACAAGTGCTTATTTGTTAAAACTTTATTAGAAATATTAATGAAAAGAATTCGAACTTGTAATTTCTCTCCGTTTTTTTCCCTTCACCCTTAAGTTATATTTTCTTAACCATTAAGTCAGTCTTATCTTTAATTAATTAATTACTAATTTGTATATAACTGATTTAACATTTAGTAATTATTTATGTATCTAATTTCTCTACTTATAAAATAATAATGTAATCAATGATTTATTTAATTGAATTAGCCATATTTTATATTGAATTACGTAATGCAAGGTAACTAAATTGTTTGGGAGAAGAACTTCAATATTAAAGTAAATTTAAAACCATTGGTTATTCAGGTCCTTTAATTGAATTTCCTTTGCCTATTAAAAAAATATATTGTTTGAAAAAATGGTAGGTGAAATGTCACTTCTTAGTGTTCTTAATGTCTTAACAAGAAGGCCTTTAACTCTACCAATCCAATTAGGTTTCCTTGGATAACCTATACTCTCAATTCTCTTTGTCATGATCACACCACCAATACCTCAACCTCCTCCTCAATCTCAATACCTAAATCTCACTAGCAACAACTTCTCTAATCCAGTCCATTCTCCAATCCTTCAATTTGAAACTTCTAGAACCTTGAGGTCATCTCCATTGTCAAATCAAGAGCCTCAACCTCAACGACAATAATTTTGAGGCTAAATTGTCGATAGGCATGGCCAACTAATTGTAGAATATCTACAAATTGTGGTTGTTCAAGAATTAACTTACCTTAAAGTTGTCAAAACATCTCAGGAAGTGTTTCCCTCTAAGGTGGCCTGACTTTCTGAGCAATCAATTTCACGTACGATTGCATTCCGATTAGCCTGCATGATCTTAGGGTGTCGAAGGAGCATGTGATCTTCTACAAATTGCTCTTTGGTTGTTGATCCTATCAATTATTTATTTTTTTACGAGCTTCATAGTGAGGGGGAAGAAATGAAAAATCGAAAAAATGTTATTTATCTTTATAAATAATTACATAATGTTATCTAATTTTTATTTTCCCCCTTATTTTTAAATACTTTTATAGAAGATAATGAAAAAAAATGTTCTTTTACTATTTTCTACACAAATATTTGAAAACAAAATATATAAATAATATGAATATTTATAATTATTCATAAAAAAGGATGCATCCTTAAAAATTAATTACACTTTCGTATGCCGTTTCTTTTTGCTGAATTTTGCGTATGCCATTTGATTCTAATTAAAAGGACGTTGTTAACATGCATCAATCCTCGGACCTAATTTTAAGCAACTAGATAAGTAAGAAGAACATTAATTAAAGAAGAAACATTTATAATATCAAAAATATTTTAAGGAAACATCAAAATCAATAATTGATGATAATTATTGAGAAAGGACATTGTTAATTAACATAAATCGTCAGATCTGATTTTAAGCAACTATAAGAAAAAAAATAATGAAAGTAGAAAATTAATTTGTTTTTTAATTGTAGTTACTTAATTAAAGCAACTATTAAGACTGATGTCAACAAAATCGATATTTGAAAATCCTCTTATCTCAATTCTCAATCCATTTTAGTTAATATCCAAATAAGTTTTTTTTTCGTTGAAAATACAATACTTCCTTAAGAATTTTTATCCAAATACTGAAATACATATCTACTTAAGATAGCATGGAGGGCCTAATATATTTTGGTAGATATATAATGATGCTAGAGTGATATGAATGGTAAAGTGTATTACACCGAACCATGTGATAAATGGTTCCACAAGAGACGAGAGTTGTGTAACACTGGTATGGATGACAATAATTCGAGGTACAGTGCAACTGTTGTCTTCCCAAATATAGCTATAGCTTGTGCTATATGTGTTTAGCGTTTGGAGTTTTGGACCACCTCCTCCTATATAGTCCTACCTACACCCCAACTGTACAATGCATATACACAGTCTCAATTGCTCTTCTTTTCCACCCCTCTCTCTAACAGCTTTATGAGGTGGCTTCCCTTCTCTTTCGGCCTTTGTGAATGGTAGGGTGGGCTTACAAGTGCACACAAAGTCCACTTATTGGTTCCAACAAATAATAAAACTAAACCTAATCAGATAATTAACCTTGTTTTTTAAGCACATAATCGGGGTTTAATTATTCACAAGTTTGTATATATATGAAAAAACTTATATTGTAAAAAGTTAATCCTAAATTAAATAAATCTGATTAACTCTTAATTTTCGGCCTATGAATACTTAAGTTTACTTAAAAAAGAATAATAAAACTGAAAAAAAAAATTGAGATTTGAGGAAAATGAATGTCAGCTATAATAATGACAATATAAAACATTTTCTTCTCCTTCATAATTCCTACTTCTATATACCTTCCCTCTTTTTTAGGTGGGGTGATTAACTAATGAACTTGATATCCCCACGTCCACTAATACCATGCTAGGCCTTTGTTTTTTTAAGGTCTTTAAATATCAAAGTCTAATTCCTTTCCCTGACTTCAGGTTTATGTACCATCTTGTGACAGTAATCTTCTCCGAATCATATGCAAATGACATTTGCTAAAACAGATAAGATATTCATAGGAAGTAGACTTCTGCTATAACTATTATATCCTATGCTGCCAACACCACGTGGCTCTGGTTAGCAATACACATAAATGTAAACTATTATTCGTCAGCTCTAGATCAGTTAATGACCATAAAAACTTTAGATTAAATGGTACAAATAACAGCTAAGATAACAATTAGTAATACAAAGAAATATGACACTAACCATATTATATATTCATAAAATAGTACAGATAGTGCAGTTATATACAGTTCATTTTTCTAGGGTATATCATTTTCCAAGTTCATCATCAGGCCTTTAGGTGGGGCTCTCAATTTTCAGATTTCTATTATTGGAGTTTGGGGAATTGAAGTGGGGTAAGAAAAAAAGGAAGGGGATTGAGGTTCGACCAGTATTTTTAACCAGCTATAGCACTGCATCTTTTTAAGTGTTTTGAAATGAAGGGAGAATGCAAACAATTAGGAATTTAGAAAACACAAACACACACTATAACTGGTTCTTATAGAGACAACTACACATGCCATATTTCCAGGGAATTACTTTAGAGATAGTTATGGGTCATTTTAGCACAAAAAAAGATAGCCTCGATCGATCGATAACTCAACAGTTATTGGTCGAGTTGTGCTTAATTTTTTCATCAAATCAACGTTAATTCATTGGGCTACATTAAATATCAGTTTTATTAGGTTGACAATTTCGGTAAAATTAAAGCAAGTTTAAATAAAAAGGTATACCGTATACCTTAGAGAAAGAATCATCCATAATGGTATCGTCCCAAGAAAATAAAAAAGCTAGCCTAGCCTTAAAGTTTTATCAATGACTTTCGGAGTCACAGTCTTCTCTTGAACTATATATTTTATGTGATTGTAATTCACCTAAAGCGTCTATCTTACAATTTTTTTTATCATTGTTATTGTTATAATCCATAAATATATGTATTTTGAGAACAAATTAGCACTTTATGAATTGATTTGCATAGGTAGGCATTAATTATAATGATACACGCTTCATGTTTTTTATATTAATTATCACCTCTATTTTATTTTTATCTGTAAAAAAATACAACAAAATAATGTTTTTATACACTTAAATGAAACATATTCTTAGGAGTTCTTAATTTGACAACGTGTTTTAAATTTTCATTTTTACTTTTATTTACAATATGTTACTTTATTTTTATTTTCCTTCCTGATTTCAATAGTTTCTGTGAAGAATGTTACGTACTTTTTTTTTCATTTTTTCTGGATTTATATAAAAAAATTATTTTTTACTATTTCTTATATAAATCTTTAAAAATAAAAATAAAATGAAATAAAAGCTGTAACATTTTTTTGTAAATTAAAAATAATATATATATATATATATATATATATATATATATATATATAATCTCAAACCAAATGACCATTAATTTCTCTCTAAAACAAACTCTTATAATTTCTTTCTTATTCACACTTATGTTCTTCCCCACGTTTTGAATACTTTTAGTACATTATGCATATGGAATTTTTGACCAAAGTGTGTGAACAAAAGAAACAAAATACTGAAAAGGTGTAATATGATAACAATTTACTTTGGAGGAATTACTTTTTTATGCATTTTTATCTTGTAGCATGGGACGCTATCTTGAGTGGTAACTCCAATGTTAATCATTTATAACTTTCTATATCGATTATATTTTTGGCCGATGTAAAATATATTTTTTACATCGATTAATTATTTTGTAATAATGGCCATAAAGGACTGGATTTGAGTCCAGTGCATGAATATTCACAAATAGCACATGATGATGAAGTTGTAGCATAATATTAAATTTATGGATTTTTTTTAAGCAAGAATATAGTGTTTTTTTAAATGACAAAATATATTGATGAAATATGAAATAAAAATGGTACCCAACCCCTGAATACATCAAAGAAGAACCATATAACATCAAATAGGTTTATAATTACATCAAAAGAGTTACTATTATAAGTGGCTGTTTGGATGTAAATATTTTCAGTTCAAAATCCCATCCCAAGAGCTACAGTAAGCACCAACTTCTAAAAGGTGACCCACTGCAAGAATTTAGTGTGAACAGCCAAATTTGTTCCTATTTTATCTGTCTCATTATTATTATCGCTTTAAATTATTTTACGCAGATAAAAAAATTAATAAATAGATAAAAAATAATAATTTTATAAAATTAATCTTATAATTATTAATTCATTTTAATATTTATAGTATATTATCAATATTATAAGGGGTATAATTAAGTAAAAAAATAATTAATAATATTATATTAAAAATTAAAATAATAATTATTTTAAGATAATAGTTTCTTCTTACAAATAATTATTATGTAATTAAGAGATTAATTAAAAGTGTAAGCCATTCACAAATTGGTTTTTGAATGAAATATAATTAAAAAAAATAGTCCCTAAATATGTATTTGATAAATCGCCTTAATTAGTCTAAATGTACATGGGATGTTTTTTGTGTCATTAGTGGATGACGAGGCGACATGTTAAGTGTCATGTCATGTTGTTCTTGATCTATCATATGGCATCCATATTAATAGGGACCAAAATAATAAAATATAATAATTATGGAATAAAAATGAAACTTTAAAATAATTTTTTTCTTGTATTCATATTAACAAAAACTAAAATGAAAACGTTCAGAGACTAAAATGAAAAATTAATTACCTTTTGTACATGGATTAAAGTACTCATTTTATTTTTATATATTAATAAATATTTACTTCCATAATATATATATTACCTTCTTCCCATATTTTTAATGTTTTAGTTTTTATTTTTTTAACCAAAACAATAAATGTTTTAAAATTTTATTTAATTTCTTTTCTCTAGAATATACCCTTATTTGATATCTACTAGTGTATGTATTAAAAATCAAGATATTAAATGGAACATTCTAGTAATCTAAATATAATACATTACTTCCATTTTAAAATAAGTATGTCATATGTTATTTTATATAGATAAAAAATTAATAAACAGATAAAAGAGAATAGTAATTTTACAAAACTAATATGATTAGTATTAATATTATATTAAAAAAATTAAATGACACTTGTTAGGAGTATTAGAGGAAAAAAATAATTAATATTATATTAAAAAGTTAAATGCGATATTTATTTGAGAATATTCTTTTTCCGATATGTAGACACTTATTTTAAAACGGAGTGAGTAATTTTTAGTTACATTAAATGTTTCTTAATTTATATACAATAATCATAAAAATCAAAAGATATGATCGAGAAGTAGTAATAAAACTTTCCATACACCTATATTTTTAAAAACTCAGACTCGAAGATATTTGGCTGTTAAAATAGTCTTTTGTCAGTGGATTGAAGTACGCTAAATGATAAAGAAATTTAGTTTCGTAAGATAATATACTTTGATTCCTTCAACAACTCCCCGCGAATGTACGTGTGTGTATATATACATACAATTTTAATAACTCAACCATGAAATATTTGATATTATCTTAATAATTATACATACCAAATTTATTTAAATAAATAAAATGTGTAATTAAGTAATCTTATAGCTGATATCTATTTATATTTTATAAAATTTTATAATATATGTTGAAATGATGTTTTTATATACTTGGTCTATATTGTCACAAAAAAAAATACTTGATCTATTAATATTTTTATTTTTTATTGAAATTTAATATATATAAAAAAATTATTAAACAAAATAAATTTAATTATCAATAATTACTCTAAACTAATATTGACCGCACCCGACTGTAAATTAATGTGTAGGAGTTTATTCAAACGATTCTGTACATGTTTTTTTTCGTATTAAAATGTCGTCTATCTAATTTTAGTTTTGGATCAGTGAAGTGTACATGGCCCTCACGATTTGCTCCGCTGGTCCGTCACTACATACATTCAATCAAATTTATGAACTTTTTACCCAACATTTATAGCAAAAATATTCAACCTCCCTCCACATGGTGGTCCAATATCTTTTTTGAGCTATATGTTCACATCCAATTTTTTCAGGTAATGAAAATAGTCTTCAAAACATTTTGTTAATCATTCACCCATGCGATACATGAATTAATTAACATCACCAAATATTCCACATGTGTATGGCATCTAAGTCAATGCAGCCATCAAGGCTTAATCATATAAATACATATCATTTATAATTAAACATCTGCAAATGAAAAAAATATTCAAACAAAAGTTCTTGTGTCAATTTCCGTTTCAAGCTAGAAAGGGATAGAAAGAGAAAGAACATGCATATACAATAAAACATATTTTTCTCACACCCTCGTGAAGTCTATATGTTAATGAGTATGTATAAGGAAGTGAGAGAGAGATGTAAGAAATGTAAACTAAGTGCAAAACTAAGATTTAAACAAAAACATCAAGATAAAAAATAAATACCTACATTGAGATACATATAACAACATAGGCATGGAGAAAGTACAAAATGATCCCATGCGGGAAGGAGTTGATCATAAGAGGATAACCCTACCAAAATAGCCAATTAGCCAATCCATACAGAAGGAACAAAATGATCCCATGGGGGGGAGTTTATCAAAAGGACAAAACATCATTGATCTATCTCAGACTTAATGATCCAAAAAATCTGCCACTAGCAAGGGATAAAAGTAGACCACAGAAATACAGTGTGGGACCATATGTAAGGGAATGGGGACACATTCAAATCAACAAGATTGCTGGAAAAAGGAACTTCATTCAGTGGTGGCGAGCTTACCCAATAATTCCATTTGAAGAGTATATATAACTAAATGTAAGAGGCACACCAAGTGCACACAATATATAAATAGTATAGCTTCAGCCTGCAGCTAGGTAGGTAGCTGTTGAAGCATATGTTATTACAGTTTCCATTTTTCAGCCTTCAGATCAAGCAAGCCAAAGCCATATGAAACCCCAAACACGCCCAACTCCCAACCTCCCACCTCCCATCTCCTTTTCTTAGGTATCTGTTGATCTCAAGACATTGAAATTTATTTAATGTTCTTATAATTTTTAACAGATTTTTTCATACGCATAAACTTAGAGTTCGAACATTGAATCTCTAATCATATACTAAAAACACATGATTACCTTCAATGGCGGACCCAAGTTATCTGTGAGGATGCACCCCCTGAGTTTGAGAGAAACTTAAGAATATAGGTAACGATGTCATTTTTTGCACTCCATCTTTTATAATTTGACCCTTTTGGCTTTAATTTTCATATTTTATTGACTAGTTTTTTTTCTTATGTTTTTGTTCCTTTTATAGTTGGTTAGACATTTCATTCTATTTTATATTTTATTTTCATTTGTATGATATATATTTTAATTTCTTTAAAAAAAATTGATCCCACTAACTTTGAGTCTTGGATTCATCATTGATATTACCTTCATATTTTTTTGTATCATGTGTCTTTAGACCAAAAGACAAAGATTAATCTATCAAATGTATGAAAATTTATTTAAGGAATTGATCTTTCGTGAAAAATACTTTTTCATACACATTCATAAATATGAAGATTAAATCTGTATAACCCTAATTATAGAAACATGATTAATCTATCCACACCATATTGATGCCTTCATCTCTTTATTCCATATACGCTTATAAAAGGATATATGAAATGAAAAATAAAATTAACCCCACTCTATTAGGCATTAGCTATACGTGTGCCCTTAGTACTACTTTCATTTTGGTGCCCTTGCTAGTGGCTACTACTACACTACACCACTGTCCACACTCTCTGAGAAAACCGTTGGGCTATCTTTCTGTTAGGTCGCTTTCGAAGCTTGAATTGCGTAGGCTCTAGCAAGATTAGCCCACTAGATGCTACAGCTTCTTCGTCTTTCATTTATTCATGTAGTGCAACTATGTCCTGCTTTTTGTTTTGCGCTTTTGTTGCTTGTCACTGCAAAATTGTATGAGTATAATTATGATAGGAGTCATCTGCCAAGCTGTATTTTGCTGACTTGGGAGTATATGCCCCCCCTTCCTTCGATTCTTTCTTGCATTAAGTTCTCTCATCAATACTCGAATGGGTCTAAATGTACAGCTATTGTGCCCGCATGACACATCGATTCCTTAGTTAGGGGCACATCAATTTACAGCTATTGTGCCCGCCACTGTATTGACTTGTATACTAACTGGCCAAAATGTAGGTGGAAAGTGCCGAAGTCCTTCTATGCAATTGCAAAGTATGTAATACTTCCCATTTAACCAATTCAACCGTACGTTTTATGGTATAATAAATAAATTAAACATTTTTTTTTATAAAATAAAGCACATGTATTCGAGTTGGATAAAATTCTTATAGATTAAAAAACTATTCATTTGGGTATTTAACACATACTTAAGACTCAAATTCGATCAAGCATTCTGATTAAACTAAAACAATTTCGTACACACACACATATATATATATATATATATATATATATATATATATATTATGCAAGGGAAAATTCAAATTGTGTACTAAATTATGTTTTTAGTATTTGGCCCCCTTAAGCCAAAGTTCTAACTCCACCCTTAGTTGGTGCCTAAGCTTGACCTACTTTAATTTATAATCTTGATAATTGCTATTTATATATAAATTATGCATTTAAATTATATAGTAATTATTGGATAAAAGCTTAGAAAAGTTAAATTTCTACGTTTCAATCACAAAAGAAGCATTAAAACAGGAAAAAGAAGATAATTGTTATGTAATTCAAACGCATAATTTACATATAAATAGCAATTATCAAATCTCCCGGTCCAATTCTAGCCTATTAACATATGATTGAAACAATTGTCAATTTCTTTTCTTTTCAGATGAGTGGAAGTTTTTTTTATAAGATAATTTTATAATTAAGAAATCGTGTATAAGAGATTTTTCTACCTTGATACAAAAATCTATAAGGTCATTTTGTAGGGTTAATTAATAAAAGCATGCTACATAATCAATACAATTATCTAAAAAAATAGCATTATGATAATTATTATGCATACGTATATTTTACATGTAAATTATATATTAATTATATTTTTTTCTTCTTTTAATGCTTTTTTTGTGATTAAAAAGTAGGAATTTAGCTTCTTTTGAGTTTTTATCCAGTATATGCTACATTTAGTTGATTATAATGTGTTGGTTGTATTTTTTGTTAAAAATGATACAATAGAGACATGGAAGATGAATTGCTGATATGGAGACAGACAGAAACAAGAGCTAGGGTACAAAGAGGAGGGAAAAACCCACTCACTTGTGGTCATCTTCCTCCATTTTCTTCAATTTCCTTTCATTTCTCTTGCTTCCTTTTTGTATTTGTAAGCCTCTCATGACAATGAGAGGCTAAATCACCCATTGTTGGCAGCTTAACAATCAAACATTCTTGATGTAATGATTCTCACTATCTATTTAATGTGATTTTGATATTATTGTCTCTTTTCTGAGTTTGTTGTCTTGTTTATGGTTTGATCACACATGCACATGCATGTTATAGGGTCTATGCATTGTGAAATGTTTGCTTCCTAAGAACTTGAAAATAACATCTAGGTAATCCATTTCTAGGGATATAATGGTATTATTTAGCCTTAATTATATATCTTTACTTTTAATGCAAATTATTTGATGTAGCTCTTAAGGGATTAGGAGTGAAATTAGGTGATTTAGGCTCTCTTACATGATGGATTATGAATAGGGTAGGTTAATGGATGAAGGTAATAATCGAAATAACATTAAATGGTGAAATTTTTTTAACATTGCTTCAAGAGTAGTTTCGATAGTCTAAAATCCCCAAATGTTTGTGTTTTATCTCTTTAATGTGTTCTACTTAATTATCTTTATTTATGTTTTCGCATTAATATTAGATAAATATCAAATTTAATTCGTTGTGAATTTCAAATTAGAAATATACAAATTTCAAGTACAGTCAAAGTCCTTGTGAACTCGACAGTCGAACTTGTCGTTTTATTATTATTTGAAGAAATTAATACGTTTGTCAAAGTGTTAACACATTCACCACATCTCATCTTGCCTTTAAAACCAAGTCCACAATCTAACATTTATTAGGTATGAAACACCATTGAAGAAGAAAAAACCTTGAAAAATATTATTGTAACACATGCATAAGCCAAGTAGATCATACCACAAATGAAAAACAAGACACATTTTTTTGTCCTAAAAAGAAAGCTAAATTGGACATAATGAGCATTGAGTAGAAATATGAATAATCAAAACTCTAGTATAACCAAGTAATCTATAGATTGTGTTCCAAATCCAATTTGTCCCTGATCGAACAAGTTAGGAATAGATCGATAATGGACTATCTTCCTCAAAGAAAAAGTAAAACACATATATAGAAGATATGTCATCTTTTTGAAACAATACTTCTCCTTTATAACTTGAATTGATAATTCACCCAAAATAATCTGCTAAGATAAAGCAAACACTTTGAGGAACACAAAATTTCCAAAAACTTTTTAAAAATAACATAATGGGAAGAGCATGAGCTTCTTGATAAGTTGATAGAAATTGAAATTCTAAAAAAAAGAAAGTACTCACATTCGTCCAACGAACCTATACACACACAAAAAATCAGTCAAAACATATTTATTATATATAGTAATAACCCTTCTTTTCACACAAAAAAGTGAAAGTTAATTAAACAAGTTTCCCTTTATTTTGTCCATATTGAATTTTGTTTTATTTACAGAATAAAAACCATTTATTTATTTCATTAGAAAATATACATAATAAGCTCAAACTTAAGTTCTACTCGACATATATATGTACATTAATAGGGATTACTTGAAATCATGGTTGACCAACATTGAGGTAAAACCTAGAGTGAAACATTATATATTTTGAGAATTTTAAAACCTGAGGTCAAATTCTCTTCTAATTCAAATTAATTATAAAACAACACTCATAATTAGTTATCACTATAAAGTTACCTACAAAGAAAAGTATATGTCGACCTTGACAAAAAAAAAAAAAAAACAAGAGTTACTAGACGGCATACACTCATATATATATATATATATATAAGATCGAGTCACATATGTCAAAAAGGGTTTTTTGTATAACTTCATTTGGAACTAGAGGCTCTCTTTAAACGGGCAATTTTAAGAATAAAATTGTCATGATTCAAAAAGTACTTCTTCCCCACTCAGATTCAGAAGGCAATTTCCTCTTTTTCTTTTCTATCTTTAAAAATTGAATTATTGAACAACATGGGGGACGATGCCTTCTTATTATACTCTTATTTTAAAAGTTGAAATTAAGATCCCTAATAAAAGTTAAATTTAAGATACCCTAATAAAATTACTCAATTTTTAGCCATTGCAGTTTAATACTAATCCCTTTATAAAAGTGCTCACTAGCTTAACAGAATTTGCGAAATAATCACATCTGTTGAAAGGCAGCTATATATAAGTAACCTACAAGTAGTTGGATGTTATCAAACATTATGTGCCTAGCAATCTAACTAGATACTGCTCCTTTTGTTGCCGTCCTATTATGATTTTGCTAAAGAGGATAATATTCATATATATAATGGTCGAAAACTCTTATGTCAGATAATGGTGGTCCAACAGATGCGTATAATAATGCCATACCCAGATGTGACCCTATAAATAAATTATTACACTCAACAATTTTCTTTCTTTAATTAATTTTGGCTCGCAATGTGGATCATAATTCATGACATATGGGACATATCATGCGCAAATTGATACCTAACTATCTCAAAGACAACCTCATATTGTTTGAAGAATTATAATTAGCATGCACCATGCAAATATATCATTTGAGATATAGATATTTACAACAAATTAAACTCATTGTGACAAACGTCTTGTCGTACATGTTTTTTTTTTATATAAATGCATAAATTAAGTATAAATTACTAGTATTTTATTTAATTAAGTAATTAATTCCGCTGTTATTTTGTTTTTTATTTTCTTTATTTAGAAACATTTTTTTTCCTGCATGCAAGAAAAAATTGTTTCTAAATAATGAAAATAAATAAAGCAAAATCACAGGGTAATTAATAACTACTCAATAAATTTTGAGATGAAATTTATATGATAAATGAAGATCAAATATCAAAACCAAAAATGATATACTGTACATAACTTAGATTAATTTGTACGAAGACTACCCCATTAAACTTTAAAGCCGCCTAGGGAATGAATAAACCAAAGGAGATAGTGATTAATAATATTCAAAATATTAGGATTATTCATAGTATCGGATTTATCCAATAAATTAATTTGGTAACTGAAATTAAATTACTTAAATTAGTTCTAGTTATTATGATTTTTTTTCATTTTTCAATTTGATTAAGCTAAATTAATTCATGACCTGTCCCAAGCCAGGATAAAGAAAGAGGGTTGACATCAGGTGTTGCGAACCGATCGTAAAAAATAAGTTATTTTTATGTGATGAACCTATATGATATTTCATTGAGACGTACCCTTCATAGCGACGTATTACATCAGGCCCCGAGTGTATTGAAATATGAACTAGGGTCCTTGCCAAAAGGTAAAGCGCTACATCGATCCCGGGATGTAATGATAAGTGAGCTAGGGTCCATGCCGAAAGGCAAGGCGCCAAGTCTTCACTCAGATTTGGTGACAAAAAGGCAAGGGTTCCAACACGTAGATGAGCAAGCGTGGCGGGCAAACACCGTCTAGGGGTTTAGGATGAAATTGGAAAGCTGGAACATAGGAACATTAACAGGTAAACTGAGGGAATTAGCAGATGTTTTTGCCAGAAGGAAAGTGAATATTGTTTGCTTGCAAGAAACTAAGTAGGTTGGATAAAAGGCCAAGGAAGTGGAGGGCACCAGTTTCAAGTTGTGGTATACAGGTACAACCAAGAGTCGCAATGAGGTTGGAATTATGATCAATAGAAGTTTCAAAGATAAAGTCGTTGATGTCAAAAGGAAAGACGATAGGATTATGATGATTAAGCTTGTAGTATGGAATCTTATTTTAAATATCCTTAGTGTGTATGCACCCCAAGTTGGATTATTATCAGAAGAAAAGAACCAATTTTGGAAAGATTTGGAGGAGGTCCTGAGAGGGATCCCACAAGAGAAGATTTTCCTAGGAGGAGATCTAAATGGGCATGTTGATAAAAACGACGGAGGTTTTGATAGAATTCATGGTGGTTTTGGGTATGGGACAAGAAATGAGACTGGAGAAGATGTCTTGAACATTGCACTAACCTATGATTTGATGCTAGCGAACACTTTTTTCCGAAAAAAGGAGTATCATCTTATCACGTATCATAGTGGCAAAAATCGTAGTCAAATTGATTTCTTTATGGCTAGATGGGAAGATAGAAATTCGTGTATTGACTGCAGAGTCTACCTTGGAGAATGTGTGGTGACACAACATAAGTTAGTAGTTCTAGAGGTTAGGTTCCACAAAGTTCTTAATTTGAGGATGAGGGCTCAAAACCCAAGGATAAGATGGTGGAAGCTAAAGGAGGAGAAACAAATAGAGTTTAAGGAAAACATGTTGCGTGAAGGACCGTGAGAGTTTACTAGAGAAGCTAATGAAATAGGGAATAAGATGGCTATGTGTGTTCAAAATGTGCGAATGATGGTGCTAAGTGAAAGTAAAAGAAACAAAGTTCTTACAAAGGAAACATGGTGGTGGAATGGAGAGGTGCAAGAGGCTATTAAACAGAAGAATGAATGCTTTAGATCTTTGTATAAATGTCTCAATTATGAGAATTTGCAAAAGTTTAGAGTAGCGAGGAAAGATGCAAAGAAAGCAGTGCGGGAAGCTAGAGGCAAAGTTTTTGATGATTTGTATAAAAATCTTAGAAGTAAGGATGGGGAGAAAGGTATTTACAAACTTGCAAAAATGAGCGATAAGATGAGTAAAGACCTCACTCAAGTTAGATGTATCAAGGATGAAAATCAAAAACTTTTGGTAAGGGATGAAGATGTAAGTGAAAGATGGTTAAACTACTTTAACAAACTTTTTAATGAGAATGGCGACAAGAGTGAGGTGGATTTGGAGGAAGCTTTTGATGATCTGAATAAAAGATTTGTGCACAAAATTAATACACATGAAGTTAAGGAAGCTCTAAGGAGAATGAAGAATAATAAAGCTTTGGAACCTGATGACTCCCTATTGAAGTGTGGAGGAGCTTGAAAGATGTGACAATAAAATGGTTGACCAATCTTTTTAATAGAATTCTTCAAACAAATAAGATGTCTGATGCTTGGAGGAAAAGTATGATTGTGCATATTTACAAAAACAAGGAAGATATCCAGAATTGTTTAAACTATAGAGGCATCAAACTTACGAGCCATACTATGAAGTTGTGGGAGAGAGTTATCGAACATCGCCTAAGGAGGGAGACCAAGGTATCCGTAAATCAATTTGGATTTATGCCAGGAAGATGTACCATGGAAGCTATTTTCTTGATGAGACAATTAATGTAAATGTATAAGGAAAAGAAGAAAGACTTACATATAGTGTTCATAGATCTTGAAAAAGCATATGATAGAGTTCCAAGAGAAGTCTTATGGTGGACTCTTGAGAAGAAAATGGTAGCATTAAAGTATGTTAATGCTATCAAGGATATGTATGATAGGGCTACCACATGTGTAAAAGCCTGTAATGGAACATTAAGGTATTTTCCTATCACGGTAGGTGTCCACCAAGGTTTAACTCCTAGTCCTTATCTCTTTGCCTTAATGATGGATGAACTAGCGAAAAATATTCAAGAGGAAGTGTCGTGGTGTATGCTTTTTGCAGATGATATCGTGCTTATTGATGAGACCAAATATGGTGTTAATAAGAAATTAGAATTGTGGAGAAACACTTTGGAGTTTAAAGGATTCACGATAAGTAAGAGCAAGACGATGTATATGAAGTGTGAGTTTTCACTGATAAGAGATGATGATCAAGACACAGTGCATCCACTTGGTCAAGAGGTACCTAAGAAAGATGTTTTTAGATACTTGGGATCAATGTTGCAAAAAGGTGGTGAGATTGATGATGATGTAAATCATAGGATTAGAGCAGGGTGGATTAAATGGCGGAGTGCATCGGGATTTTTGTGTGACTGCAAAATTTCCCTTAAACTAAAAGGAAAATTCTATAGAACAGTTGTAAGACCGGCAATGCTATATGGAGTAGAATGTTGGCCAGCACATAGGCAACATGAGCATAAAATAGGGGTAGCAGAAATGAGGATGTTAAAGTGGATATGTGAATATATAAAGATAGATAAGATAAGAAATGAGGATATTCGACGAAAGGTATCGGTGGTACCAGTATGTGAAAAGATGAGGGAGCATAGATTGAGGTAGTTTTGACACGTTATGAGACGGCCACTGGATGCTCCTGTAAAAATAAGAGTTTGTTACCAAGAGCTCGACACAAAGAGAGGTAGAGGTTGACCGAAACTTACCTGGGAAAAGGTTGTGAAACATGACCTAATGAAGTGAGATATAGATTGGCGGACAGTATGTCTTAGGACGGAGTGGAGAAAAACTATAAGCTTGGTAAAGGGTTAAACTCATTAGTAGTTCTATATTCCAGTCGTTCCCTGGTTTTAGTCTTTTTCCTCCTCTTTTCTCCCTTCTTCCTTTCACCCTTCGTTTATTTTAGGTTTTTTTCTCTCGTTTGTCTTATTTTCGATTTATCATTGGATTCATCTATCACTGACCCCAATTAACTTGGATTAAAGGTGTTGTTGAGGTTGATGTTGATGTTGATTAAGCTAAATTAATTATAATTCATTTGATCTTCAAAATTATTTATTTTTAACTTGAATCAATCTAATGATTTGATCAACATTTTTTTTAATTTTTATATTAATGCATTTTAGACTTTTATGTTTATTTTTTATTCTATTTTTGTGTTTACTTTTTTTTAATCATTTTAATATTCTTACTATCTTACCTAATATTAGCAAGTGTCTTCGGTTTTGTTTACTATGAAATTATTTTATTATATTTTGGATAAAAAAATGAGACATGTAAATAAGCAGAAAAAAATAGGCAAAAAAATTAAAATATACCAATTTTAATAAAAAAAATTACGAAAATATTGCAGTTTTGAAAGTATTTACGCATCTATAGCAATCAGTCGCGCCCCTCCTGGCGTGACTAAATCCGTCTCTAATTCGATTGCTAACACTTTTTGTGACGGAATATTGGACGTGACCAGAATATTCAGTTGCAAAAAGTATTAGCGACTGAAATTAGATAAAAATTAAATATTGCCAATATTCAGTCTAATTAATTACGAATTTATTATAGTTTGTAATAATATTATTAATTGTTATGTTTATCTAATTTTAAAGTATTTTTAGACCGATCTTTATCATTGATTTTTAGACCGACTTTGAAGTCGTATATTAATAATAATAAAAACTTAAAGTTGTAAAAAAAAATTGATTTTAAAGTCGTACGTTTAAAAAAAATTATACTGCAAATTTTTTAACGATTTCGGTTTAAAAAATAAAAAAATCACAATATTACGGTCGCAACACTAATTTAAAAAATTGAAAAAAATTATACTGTAAATAAAAAAATTGATTTTAAAGGCATACACTAATTTCAGTCTTTATTTCCGTCGCTAATACTTTATTGACTGAATATTGTGATCACGTCCAATATTCCGTCGCAAAAAGTTTTAGCGACCGAATTAGAAACGGAATTAGAGACAAATTTAGTCACGCCAAGGAGGGACGCCACTAGTTGCTATAGATGCGTAAATACTTTCAAAACTACAATATTTTCGTAATTTTTTATGAAAATTGGTATATTTTAATTTTTTTGCCAAATAAAATAAATAATTAGTCATTAATGAGTAAAAGATATTTGACCTTATATTAATATAAAGATAAAAAAGTTATATAAAAAGACAATAAATAAGGATAAAAATACTTATATATATATATAATAATAATAATTTATTTTTAATAATAAACAAATAAAAAAAAGTTAAAACTTAAACCAAACTAACTCAATTAAATATAATCAATTTTCGATCGGATTAAATTTTTGTTCCCTAATTTATATTTAAATTCAATTTGATTTTATAATTTTTAAAATTGATTTAATTAAATATTTCCATCGAAATTAGAGTTAATGTGTTAACAATATAGTACCAAGTGTCCCTTTTACACTTTTTGGCAGTTAAAAAATACCCAGTAATTGTGTTTTTTTTTATACACAATTGAAGTCAGTCCCAAACATTAAAAAATGAACGACCCACGCACTTGACATCGGCGACGCTGGCGGGATGGAGTCTCACTCTCTGTCATTCGTCATCTCCTGTTAGGAATGCGTGAAGGGGAGAATGCGAAGAGAGAAGAAAGAAATGGGATCCCTTGGTTCTATTTTTATTGGATGCCATTGGGGATCTGAATCCAAATCCAAATGGAACGAAAGAGTGTATGAAGTATGTGTATGCTTTCCTTTTCTCTTCTGTTAGGAATTTCGGATGTTATTTTGTTTGGGTGGGGTTAAAAACAAGGGGTTGCTGTTTGGGGTTAAGTTTATTCCATACTTTAAAGAGAGAGAGGAAAAAAAGAATATTTCATTCATCTAAACCTAGGATCAAATAGTATAGTTGTATCCAATTGATAATTTCATAACTCACACGGCAATTCTTCTATAATTTATCGCAATATATTTAATGTTATGTAATAAATATCACACGGCAATTCTTCATAAATTTCTGTCGTATGCCTTCAAAAAATAAATTTCTGTCCTATGATATACGCATTTTACTATTTAGATTTTAGATATCACTTGCAGGACAAAATTTAAATGTAATATACTCTTTTACATTATTTTTCAATTAAAGTTATTTTTTCACATTGATGATATATATACAAGCAACCGTCACTCAGTTTATATAACCCAGTATCAGTCTATCAGATTAACCATAAAGCTTTGATAGGTGAGAGTGAGACCTAGATTGTAGAACAACTTTATCAAGACTGAAATAGTTCGCCATATTTTGAACATGGAAAAGTCTACAGTAACCAGCCATACAAAAGGGGAAAAATATTTAGAAAATGGAAAGAAATTAAGGATAATTTTTGTATTTTTGGGTTTAACATTTTTTGTTTAGTTCTTAAACAAATTTTTTATGGTTTTTATTCTATAATTTTTCCTGTTAACAATTTTAGTCATTTTATGAAATAACAACATTAACTAATGAGTAATGACATAACAATTTATGTTTGTAATTCAGTAACTCGTCATATTATCAAGGAGCTTAATGAAGTAATTATATATAATTTTTATAATCTGTATTTATAATCTCTTACCACATAACTTGACGTCATCAACTGAACAAATGAAACATTAAAAATATAATTTATTGAAAAATAAATTACATGTGACAATTGACTGAATTGTTAACACAGCAACTGA
Source organism: Glycine latifolia (assembly GCA_013407115.1). Taxonomy (NCBI): domain Eukaryota; kingdom Viridiplantae; phylum Streptophyta; class Magnoliopsida; order Fabales; family Fabaceae; genus Glycine; species Glycine latifolia. The sequence continues at coordinate 4,411,571 of CM023956.1, forward strand.
TACAATATTTACTGCATGTAAGGTATATGTAAAGACATTTTATTATCTGAGTTAATGTTTAAACTAGCAAAGTAATAATGCAGGGAATATGGGCTTAATCAAGGTTATGTTTATGGAAACACGAATAAGGCCTATGCCTTAATTAGGTCCTAATTGAAAATTTCAATTTTTAATTATTTTTAGAAAAAATAATTTAAACTAGCAAAGTAAAAATATATATAAATATATGTTTAATTACCCATGAGGCATACACTATGCTACTTCACCGTTATCAAATTCATAAAATATTATAAAAAAAATTTATGCAAAAATAATATAGGATGATACATCTTATCCTCTTGGAATAAATACCACCTAAAGTCTCAATCAAGCATATTGACCCAGCTAGCATAATCTCAGGGTGTAGTTACACATTAATTTTACATGAAAACATTTGTTGGTATAAGACTTTAATTGTATGTGGGAAGTATTGCTCAGATGCAAGAGGTAATGTTGCTCAGATCTCATCTCAGATGCCAACACATGCACATCCATCTACATCAATGACTAATTGACCATACGCACAGTTTGTGAGGGAGATAATTGAGAAAAGTTGCCTGTGGTACGTGTGACCAAAATGAAAGGATAAGAAATTTGACTCTGCAAAAAAATTTACTTCTCCAGAGGAGGAATATTGTCAGTGTAATAGAGCACATGAACAAAAAGGGGGTTAGAGCATCTCCAGTTGCTTCATGGATTTCTTAGCCTAAGAAACGGTTTCTTACAAAAAACTCTCCATTGGAGAGAATCTACGTGGCAAGTAAGATGTTTCCCCTAAAATTCGGGTTTCTAATATAAGAAACCATTTCTTGCGGTAAGTGTATTATTTTTTCAACATCACCAGAGAACAAAATCAGAACGAAAAGGGGAAGGAAAAAATTAATCCAAGTAAAATAAATACTACATGCAACACAAATGGGGAAAGAAAAGAAGGATAAATACCTGTTAGGGAAGCTTGTGTTGCTGGAAACCAAAAAGAAAAACGGCGCAGCTGCAAACAGAAGGAGGAACACGAAGATGATATGCTAGGTTTGCCTTATTTGGGCCTAATTTGGGCTTAATTTGCTTTCTGTACTCACTTTTCTTCTTTCTGCAGTTTTATATTACATTTTCGAAATGAGCTTTTGAATTTTAATTTAGGTAGTTGCTATTTACAGTCTAAGTTTTTTTTCGAGGTCTAAGTTTTTTAATTATTTCGATGTTATTGCGTTTAATTATTTATTATTATGTAAAATTTAGTTTTTATATTATTATGCATTTCGTTTTATGTATTTTAATTTATATTTATTAAAATTGAAAAAATGTTAAATTTTATTAAAAAAATATAAATATGTGAATTTTTTTGAGTTCCTTGTGATTTCTTGCATTGGAGCAAAATATTGGGTGAGGTCCTTAAGAGTGGCATGGAATTGTGGGAACCACAAAAAGTACTATGGGGGCCACCAAAAATTACTTAAGGAACCCAATTGGGTTCCTTGCATTAGAGATGCTCTTATGTAAAGTATATTTTCATGGGAAAAAAGTAAGATGGAAAAAATAAAAAGTGGTGTTGGGTGATGAAAACCTGAAAAATTGGGAGGCAATTTTAGGGAAAAGTGTTTATTATTTGAATATTTTTTTATTATGATACTAGTAAAAAGATATAATTGATCTTTAGGAGATTTTTTTAATTTAGTTTTCTTTATTTATAAAATTAAACTTAAAACTATATTTAAAAAATCGAGTTCAGTATTATTATTTGAACAATAAATCTGTTGGTATATTATAAGTATGAGTATTGTTTTTGAAGATTGATTTGGTAATATATATGGTAATATGCTTAGGTTTATGGATGAAATTGAAAGCATGGAAGTTAGGTAAGGAAAGTGAGGCCACAGGACATGACAATGTATATGGACAGCCGACCACCTGATAGTTTCAATCAGACATTCAGACTTTATTCCCATTTTATGTCATGAAATCGAATGCGTGATTCACATGCACTTTGAAAATTAGATCACACAACGTCACTCACTAGAGATTTCACTTTCTACCTTTTCCAGATATTTAGTATTTTAGTACCTGCATTTTACTTGATAAAATGTTTGTTTTAATATAATTAATGTTTGTATTAAATAAATAAATTACATTTTAGATTTATAATAAATAATTTAAAAATTATGAAATTCAATTTAGAGGTTAATTTAAAATTAGAGAGAGTAAATTAAGTATATAGATAAAGCTAAAAGGATAATAGTTTGAGAAGGTTGAAAAAAGAATATATATTTTTAAGTAATTATGAATAGAATGTTAAATATACACTAAAAAAGAAAAATAATATTAAGAATGTATAATTGAACATAGTTATATATATATATATATATATATTATAATTTATAATATATGAATAAATTTATCTTTTAACACCTAAATTTTTATACTTATTTTGTCGCTCCTTTGTTCGTATTATTTATCACATTACCTATTATGGCTACCACTTTTTTGTCTCTTTATTATCCTATGTATATACATTGGAAGAAGTGTAAACTTCTTTTTGGTTTTGAACCACTTTAACATGTGCCATGTGATCAATTGAATGTCTTTCCAATAGTCACCAAATTCATGTTCTCATTGACGCGAAGTTCTTTCCCGACTAGAAACCAAGAACCAAGGCAAAGTTTCTTTAATCAGCAGGAACCAATGGAGTGTATATATATACATTGAACGGCATCTTCCAAAGTGTTAGTTCCCTTATATCTTGTGGAATTTCTGATAAAGATAGTCTATGATTTTATCCCTGGTTTTTTTTCTGAATTCATCCCTTTAAAGGTTATTGTATATGAGATACGATCAAATGTACGTATGTAACCTATCAACAACAACAAAAAAATCAAATCTATGCATACACACCATAAACACACAATATAAGCCATAGTTTTATTTTAAAAATTACCATTTACTAATTGATAAAAAATTAAATGTTAAAAATTACTATCATTAACATAGTATTTGTCTGATAATTAATGGATTCTTGAACTCTCGTACGAATAACAAATCGCGCAACGTCCAACCGTTCCCTCATTTTAGTAGATTCATCTGTATACAAGAAATCCCCGTAACATCCTCCTAGAAGTGCTAAATCCAAACCTTGGTGAATTCACCATCATTTTGAGACCTCCTATGTAGATTTTATCCAGGGTAAGAGCGAGAACGCTCAACCCTCAAATCAGCTACCTCATCAAAACGGACAAATCCAAACCTTTGGCCCCTCCTATCCCCTTTAGATGGGATATAAACTTCAGAAACCTTATATAACTTTTAAACACTTTTTTCGTTTATATAACTTTTAGTTTATATTTTAAAACATTATAAATTGAAAAATATAATGCATCAAATTTTGTGGCTGATGCTCTTGCAAATTATGGAATTTTCTTAGTTGGGGACTGTCGTATTTTTTATTTATTTCAATCCTAGTTTTATTCAGTTTACTGTTATTGCTGATATAGCTTAGATATCTTTCCCTCTTGGGTTTAAATAAATTCTTTATCTCGGGGCTTTATCCCCTCTCTTGCACAAAAATAAAATGCTTGTTAATTTATCTAATTATTGAGATATTTTATCCCATATTTAGAGGTAGCATAATGGCAGTTGCTTCCTGCACCTTTAAAAGCTTGCAAAACGCCTATTCTGAAATGTTATTTCCAAAATGTAAAATTACATTCCAGATTAGTCCTTTTGGAATGTAATTTTATGTTTCGGATTAGGTGCAGAAAACAATTAAAAAAGTGCATAATGTCCTAGCAAAATGAGTAATTTGACCCAATTGGGACTTCCAGCTCTATCAGGCCAGGAAAAAGGCCTACTTTTTTTTTTATTTGAGCTCCAAATCTAACTCCAACCCATATTTTTCAATTTAATTAATGTGACTAGACCAATCTAAACCTGGTCAAAACTCGAATGGGTCAAGCCAAAAAAAGGCCCGAATTCAAGCTTAAAATCGAGTGTCTAAATTCTCTGTTTTCGTATTGATTTGAAAATTTACAAAATAAAAGAAAATTTGTAACTTATAAAATGAAGGCTATTAATATGGAAGTTTACACAATAAAAGAAAAATTGTAAAATCAAGATTTAGGCTAGAAATAGAACATAAGTACCCCAAGAGTTTAGAATGAAGGTTATAACTGCGTGCAGAATCAAAATAAAACTAGATTAGCAAAGTATTAATTGAAAAGTGAATTATATAAGAATAAATATCAATCATGAAGCATTACAGTTTATGGATTTTTCTTCACTTAGTAAAACAAACAACTGTTATATATTATCCAACTCAATACAAAATACAATATAATTAAAGTTTCATCAAAATGTATTCAAAAACCATCTAGAGTGCTGCAGCTTATTCTGATTTGTGGAGAATAGTATAGTATTCTTGTCTATCGCCTTAAGGTATGCAGAATATACTCCGCATAAAGATCCCTGCAACAAATCAGAGACAAGATATAACAGTGAGGTAAAATGATGCAGATTACAGGTGCGGTATTTATGTTACATGAATAAAGAAATCTGATAAGCATGGTAGAAAAATTGATCTACGAGATAGACAATGTTTTGTTATTGGAATATTATCTTATTGGCCAAGTGTGTCTCTAGAAGCCAATTTCAACCAGAAACTAGAGTTAAAAAATAAATAAACTAGGTGTTCTATAGATAATTAGACACTGACATTGAGTACTGGATGGATTCAACAGCAGTGGATGCAGGTAGAAAATCATTAACTGCTACCTCCTTGTTCTCATTCTTCTTGTCTAATCAATATGTTAAGGAATGCACTCAATTTTATTTTTTTATGAAAATACTATGAAGTAATATTAAAGAAATGTATGTATCAAGTTATTGGAATAAGATTTTAAAGGATACAATCTTCAAAGAAGCGGCGAATCTCCATGAGGCGATGAGGTGGAAGTTCTTTCAAGTCAGTATAGTGCTTATATTCTGGATCATCAGCACATACTGCAATAATTTTATCATCCTTCTCCCCCTGTCACAATTGGACAAACTTGTTATTGTTTAAATGGTTGGAACAAAATTTCAATTTTTTTATCAGCTAAAGAGCCAAGAGAATATACCTGGTCAATCATAGGCATCAATCCAATGGCCCTGGCTCGCAGGAAACAACCAGGAAGAACTGGCTCCTACATTGTCAATAATTAAGTAAATTTACTAATTGATGACCTTGTTGATATATAGCTCAAACATACTCATCAAATTTATTACTAATTTAAAATGGTATTTGGGGTAATATGGCTAATGCAGCATTTGAGTTTATTTGACAATTGGCACCATCTTTTGAATGGAGGTGCTTAATTGAAAAATATGATAACTAAGAGGGTGATTAACTGAGGGCTCAAAGTTGATGTATGCTCCTTCAATATAATCCAAATAAGTAAAAATTCATCAGAAGCTTTTAATTTAACTACTGATGAAGAGAGAACCATAGGAAATTTTGGTTTTATCATACATTAAGGCCTCTTGTGTAATTTGGATGACTTTAAAATGGTAAAAATTTACCTGCATGAGAACCAAGACATCAATTGGATCATTGTCTTCACAAAGAGTTCTTGGGATGAAACCATAGTTATGAGGATAAACAACTGATGAGTACAAAACCCGATCAACCTGACCATTAATTAGAAGGTAAGAAGAATATAATGATAGACGAGTAATGGCGTGCACAAGTCAGAATTGTGAAGGGTAAAGGTTTGAGAATCCACAAGCCTTGTAGAAAAAACATGCTCACAAAATATCATCTTGAAGACATTTCTTTGTAAAATCTTTTTCAGATTATAGCAGTAGATACTTATGAAACATGAACACCTCTCTTGTTCAAAGTGTCGCCGTGTCATACACGTTTCCCACAATCGACACATTCGGACACTTGTCCGACATTTCTCATTTGGTGTCTGATTCAAAAATTACTTTTTGTTGGCTTGAACACTTAAGCAGTCACTTTTACATAACTAATACACATGAAAAAAATATAGAAGGTTGGTTTAAAAAGATGAATACACCATCAATTTAGATATTTTGTTATATATTACTCATATTTCATTTAATTAGAATCTCTTTGTTTGTGTGTATGCAATGTCTGCGTGTCCTATATTTTAGACATTAGCCGTGTCAAAGTGTCCGTGTCTGTGCCGTGTCCAGTGTCCATGTCAAAGTTCATGCTTCATAGGTATATACTCCCATTTCAAAACGAAGAAGCAATTGGTTCATACCTTAATTAACCCAGTCTTTTTGTCAAGTTCGTATTTGACCTTGCTTCCCTTAGTGATCTCCACAACCTGCAAATAGCAACTGAGCAAGTAAGCATTGAACAAGCATAAATAACATACATAGTAGGAAATTTCTGGTCAAGAATGGAGTGACAGTTTTGCATGAATATTGTTATTAGGAAAAGATACACTAATGAAGATTTCAAAATGTAATATAGAAATGGAAAAATCTTTAAGAGTGTAAGGGTGTTAAGAGTTACCGGATTATACCACTTATCGAGTTCAGAATCTATAGCAACCAGTGTAATTTTCAGTTTGACAAGTAATGTGTGATTCACTTGGACTTATAATTCATGTCTACTTTCTGCTTTTTCTATTTAAAAACTTTGTCTTGTAGTTGATCTTTACACACTTAATTTTCCTAAAAACCAATAAAGGTTGCATCTATGTGTAACCACCAATCCAGTATTAATAATAGACCTGGATTAAATTAGAATCTAATTTTGACAGATACAATAGACCAGTGCATTGGTTACACCCTAGTGTTCTTCTAAAGTAAATATAGAATAGCATTATTGTAGAAAATGAAGCAACCAGTATTCTTTTCCAGAATCAGAACTTACACAATTGAAAATCATAGGCGCTCCAGGTCCTGCACATGAAACTTAAGAACATTAACAACTTATTTTGTGGGGTAAGACCAAACTAATCCTTGTTTTGGCATAAGCATTTGGCCTAGCCACAAGGGGATATAGCAACATGATTTTAAGTCATTCAATGTTAAAGTAAAATGCCAATGAAGCAAAATAGTGAACAAGAGTACCAATTTCAAGATCATGCCAAGGGTGAGCAGCAACTGATCTCCTAGACAAAGATGAAAGAATCCTTTCATTTAAGCGGGGAACCAGACGGTTTTCGCGAGGTTCTTCACCATTCTCATCACTCATCTTCAAAGACAACACACACCAAAGGCAAACCAAATGGTTTTATATAAGTCATGGTCCAACAGAACATGATCATCAACATTGTTAACATTTCACTAAAAAAATTGTTCCATTTCACGATATGCCAAAAGTTTACCAAACATTAATAAGTGGCAATAGAGTCATAGACACTAAATATTTGCACACTTTAATTTATTGCACAAATGAATCCACCCCAAAAAGCAATGACATGAAACTCAGAAAAGAATATGATAACTTCATGCATGAAAACAATACTAAACATAATAACATTAACAAAAGAAAGGATATATTATAAGGATTGGAACAAAGCAAATAACAAACCTTGTACAACGGCAAAAGCAAATACTTTGAAAGAAGGTAAAGAGATCCGAGGAAGATGATTTGTTATGAGTATATATAGAGGTCAAGGGAAGAACAGGGTCAGTCAAGTCTTTACCTCAACTCGTGTTTGTAGGGGAGAGAAGTATGCTTACCATTACACCTGATCTTCGGAACTTTCAAAAGACAATTTCTAGCCAATAAAAAAACATAACAAAATCAAAGCCATAATTAAAATAAAAACAAATTGGGGACATGTGAAAGTAGTTCCCTTTTTATTTGGTTCCAGCTACGTTTTTAAACAATGTCTGAAGAGAATTAATTAAAAATGTTAAAAAATATTATTTTTTGTTAAAAATATAAAATTCATTTAATATTTGATTTTTGAAGTAATTAAAAATATGATAAATGTTATATTTGGTTTCTAAGGGTACTACTAACTGGAGGGAGTAAAAAGCTTTTTATTAAGAAATACAATAGTTTATATAAATGTAAGTATGGATTTTTTTTATATTTCCTTTAGAAGATACCATTAAATATTAAATGTAAATTCTTTTTTCAATAAAAATTCAAACTCTAATTTATTATGTTATAGGAGAGTAATCTCTTTTACTAAATTTAATTCAACCCGATTGGTACATGTATGAATATTACAAATATCCATGCATGTATGTTTCCAATATTTTGATAGTAATTAATCTTTTCAAAACTCCCTCATTTATTAGATAAAAACTGTACTCATTAAACATGAATCCAGTCTTTGTGCTTAACATATATAATCAATAGTATTCATATTATTGTTAACTGTTATCGATTGGAAAGAAATTTGATTGATGGTACGATAAAAAAAAGGATGAAAATAATTTTAAATGCGTGTTTGTTTCGACGTTGGTAATCTACGTTCTTGTTCTATTTCATGTCAAAAATAGGGAGAAGACGTAAAAGCAGCCTGAGCATTTTCATATTCTTGTTAATTGTTATCGATTGGAAATAAAATTGATTAATAATACGATTAAAAAAAGGATAAAAACCATTTTAATGTGTGTTTGTGTTGGCATTTGTCATGTGTTTCCTGTTCAATTTCACGTCAAAAATAGGGGGGAGAAAACGCAAAAGTAAATCTGAGCTGCTTCCGCTGATCCCCATCCAAAGGTAACTAATGTATTACCAAAAATAGTTTCTAATAAGACTTACTGTTTTTTTGTTTTAATTTTAATACTTAAACACTAAAATAGAGGCATGCGACTTTGTCAAATTTCGTGCAACGCGTTATTTGTACCAACAAGCAACATCTTGAGAGTTCTAGTTGATATAAAGTTTTAAAAAAATGTTTTTGAACACAAATTTGAACTAGAAAGATTTGGGAGTGTATTTATAGTATTTGTTTATTTAAAAAGAAAAAGAAAAAGATTATGTTTAAAAATATATTTCAACTAATTTTTAATTTTTTTTCTAATTGAAAAACTTGTTTACCGGTTTATTAAACAAGTTTTTTAATAATTTAGAATATTTTTAAAATGCTAGTTTATATATTTTTATTTTTTAATTATTTTTATCCTTAATATGTTTATAATTTTTCAATTATCCTTTTAAATAAGTTATTTTATTATTTTTTTTTCATTTTACACTTTTCAACTAATTTTATTGAATACTTATAATTTAATTTTTCAACTATTAATTTTGAACTTTCATCTTCAATTTTCAACTACTAGTTAGTTTTTTAATTTTTGATTAGGTTTTTAGCTTCTAGCTGATTTTTTCAACCTAGCCAAAGAATATATATGAAGCCAGCCATATCACATACAATAGCATTAGCATTTTTTTATGTTTAAACATTGGAATTGATAAAGCATTACCTTTTTTCTTACCTTATATTAAAATTTAACCTTAAAAATAGGTGCAAATTAACAATGAGACTCAAGTTGATTATGATTATTAACACATACGATGACTTAAAAAGTTACTATAAAATATAATTGATTATTTACATAAAAGAATTTCATGATATAAATTAGGTAATCAATATATTTAAGTAGATAGATAGAGAAGGTATGAAGAAAGTCGTGTGATTTGAAGAAATATTCCCTATACAATTTCTAAGACAGTGATAAGATAGGAGAATCTATGAACATAAAATATAATACTAACTGTAAGGCTTAAGTGAGATTCATGTTTACAAATATATTAGTGTGATATATTTTATGATGTGAAAATCATCAATCGTCGATCAGAACTTTGTAACTTGTGGGATCCCAATGCTATAATAATGTTTTAATGTTCATTTTTTGTGCACTTTTTTATGCCCATTCATGTTCATGATCTGTCTCTAGTCATGTTAATAGGTTGAGAAAGCTAGGGGAACCCTCTCGTCCATGTTACTTCACTTCACAAATTGTTTGCACGTTGTGACTAAAAATCACTTTTCTTTACTTCAGGGAGATACGTTACGTTGAACAAGCGGCACGCCAATTTTATTTAGTCCACTCACATGAAAAATTGAAACCAGCACATGGCCATAGAAAGAATGCAAGAATTGATTGTATCACGTCCTCTTAACAATTTAAGTTTGTGTTTGTTTAACTTTAAAATTTATATTTGTAATTCATTGATTTTTAACTAATAATTAGCACCTCTGTTTAACTTTCAGTACTCAAAATAGATAGAGATTAAGCTCTTCTACAGATTAGCATGATCAATGTTAATATTCCAATAAATCGGTTCACTTAACACTAAGATTGAGGTCAATAATATAAAGGTAGTTTGGTCTTTCTGTGTGGCAATGCATGCCAGCATCCTAACGCTGGAATTCCAGCCACCCTTTTGGGATTGAAGGATCAACTTTCCTCTATATAGATCAATAATCATATCTTATAACCTAACAACCCTAAAGTCCTCAAAAGTCCAAATCATTTAGGTCTTGAAGAATCCTTATTAATTTTGAAGGCAATAACTGTCCTAATCTATCTAGCTAACCTCCCATGATCCATCATTAAAAATTCAACTCCAGTATCAACACACCATATGATAGATTGGTAGTCATGTACCACTATCAAACAATTTACTGGGCCATGAAAACTCCCAAGTTCCCAAAATGGGTCACTCTTTTTATGGTGAATCAAACAATCGTGTAACTTCCCTAGCTAATTTAGCAAACATAATAAATTCACACGTCATTATTTTCAATTGTCAGAAAGTCAACTTGGAAGGGATATAAATAAAAAGCAACATTGTTGTTGTTGTTGAAGTAATAAACTTTTGTGTTAAAAATTTCATATTATTTCCCCATAATAAATAACAAACATATAACATTTAATTAAAGGGATAATGTAAAATAGCCATCTTTACACCTAAGCATTCTAGAACACAAAGACAGAAAGTTGGGAACACTTCAACTAAGTACATAGAAGGAAATATATTGCATTAATTCTTTGGACATAAACACATTGAAAATTGTTTCAGAAACAAATGATAATTAAATTAGGGGAGAAAAAAAACTTACCAAAAACAGAAATTTCATCTTCACAAATAGTTCTTGTATCCAGGTAAAACCAAAAAAAATCACTGAAGGAAAACATGTACTAAATTATCAGGGGCATTGAAAAACTGAAACAGTAGTTTTTATATATATGATGAAGCAAAGCAAAACAATGCTAGATAGTCCTTCTAAGCTCTACGACATATCCTCCATCACAATATTGAATTTGGTTCTTCCACCACTTAAAATGCCAGATAAATTCAATAAACTTCAATGCTTCTACGTTCATTCTCGTTGTGTTTTCAACTCTTCATATAGAAATTGATTGTTCTCTCACCACCAAATAATCGAAGCAGGTACCTTCAAATTATCATGCTTCTCATGAAACCTAATATTGCATTGTGACTGACCCGTCGATTTTCTCCCTGTGAAAGGCACAAGCATAATACAATGGGCTCCAAAAAAAGAAAACCACCATACACCACTATCTGCATTTGTAGAAAGAAAAGATCTGAACCTCACATCTTCAGACTTGAATGACTCACTCAAACTTCATCAAACAAACATAACTCTAGTCATCCCCCTCTTAGTAGACAAAGTTTTATCTGTTTCAATTGCTTCTAAACAGCAATTATTTTTTAAGTTTTGTTTGATGAGGTTAGCCCTCATGTTTACAAAAATAGATTCCAACCATTTTAATTATTTTTAATAGATCAGATCTTTTACCATATCTATAATTTATAATTTGTTTATAAATTTGGAACCCACTTTCTTTTCATATGATTTTTAAGTGGAAAATTCAAAGTCCATATTTGGATCCAAATTTGTTCGAAAGTCCATTGTTCAGACATCTTCACTCTCTCGATCACACTAATCCATCAAGGCATCGACCCATCTTTCTTCACTCTCTTAATCCCTCTCAATATTCTTGATACATGTGCAAATTTGAATATTCTTGATTGGTGAAAAGTTAATTCAAGTCGATTTTCAATCCTTTCAAACATAGTACGAGAGCTACTAGTTATGTTTGTTTCAACAATAGCATCTAAGTTTGCATTTAGCAAAGGTGGAAGGGTGCTTGATCCATTTCGTAATTCTCTATCACATGAAAGGGTGGAGGTCCTTATCTGTACACAAGATTGACTCAAAGATACACTTTTAACACCATTGTTAGACTTCGATTTGGAAGAGCTTCAAAGCTTTGACAAAGGTATATTGTTTTCCAACTTTTTAGTAATATTATAATTAAAATATTTATTTGAGTAACAGGAAGTTTTTGTTTTTTAGAGTTAGTTTCTCAGCAAGATGTTGTAGTAGTGTCTAAGATTAATACTAATTCATACACTCTGCAATAGCAAGGTACTATAATGTTACACTTTGCATGTGAATTTTGTTTTGTTATGTATTGGATTTTTGTGTATAAATTGTTGATTTTGGTTTTGGGCATAGGTAGCATTGAGGTTAGTGAAAGGCAGACATTCTCTTGTTGGCGGTGTAGGATACATCTGAGTGAAGCTGATGAGTCATTTGATGGATGGATGGACTCTTGGATTTCGACGTTGCTTTTAAAATTTCATAAATATAGTTTCAATATTTTTAATTGAATAATACTCTGAATCATGGGGATTAGATGGGTGAGTTGTTCCAAATCACATTTGGTTTGACTTACTAATTTAAGGATATGTAATTGTTATTGTACTTCAGCCTTTAGACTTCAGATTGTTTATTGTTTTGAGAGTTTATATTACATTTCATTTTAGTAACTTGAATATGATTATAATAGAACTTGGTCAAGTTCAAGTGCATGATTAATTCCCTTTAGTGGTCTTTTAATTAACACATTTGATATTTGAAGTAATTGTTATCAAGTTCAAGTGAACATGTGCTAAGTTTTCACTTTTTTATATTTAATTATTAAAATTTGTAAAGAAAATTCTTATAACATTTAAGTGGATTTAGATTGGATATGATCAAATCCATATTCACTTAAATGGATTAGATCTTGAATCCAATTTATTTTTTAAAAAATATGGATATAAATTTAAGATCTAATTTATTTAAGTTGATATGCATTTGATCATATCCAATCTAAATCCAGAGTTTGGTTTGGCTGATGCATGCGACCAAAAGGTTAGAGGTTACAGAGGAAAAACTCTTTGGTGCAGTTGAAGGAACTAGGAAAGCAAAATTTTCCATAGTATAATTCACACTTTAAATTTTTGAGGGAAATCTACATATTTATTCACTTGCCCAATAACTATTGAATGAAAAAATATTACTTGACATCATTTTTTGTGTGTATATACCTATTAAGAAGTGAGAGGTAGAACACAAAGAAAAGAAAGATAGGAGATTTTTTTTAGAGTCATATTATAATATAAAATATGACTAATTTTTATCAGGAAATTTGATTGACTATTTTTAATGGGATTTTTTTATATCTAATCACATTTTTTTTCTATCAATAAGATTCGAATATGAAATTTTGTTTAAGAAGATTGAGTCTAATTTCACATGAATCAAAGACTAATTAGTAGAATGGAGATTTGATAAATAATATAATAAAAAGAAATGAAAATGAAAAATAATAAATATTTTCAAAAGCATGATGATATGGCCGTGGTAGAGGTGGTGGTGAGTGTCGATGATAATAGTAGAAAAGAACATTATCCAATGTATGATATGTGTTTTTTTTTAAAACTAAATAATAAATTTTATAAAATATTTTCTTGGTCATGAAAATGAACGTAAAAATATTTCTAAAATTAGTTAAAAATAACATTTGCTCAATTTTTATTAAATATATTTTGTTTTGAAAATTACATTTAAAAACAAAATAATAATAAAAAATCAAACTCTTAATGTGAAATTATTTTAATTTAATCAAAAATTTAAAAGAAAAAACTTTTATCAAGCACTTATAATGTCACGATGGTATTCAAGCATCTCTAGTAAAAAGAGAGGTTAAATAATATTTAAATTTGTTCTTAAAAATATTAGGTGTTAATAATTAATTTTTGAATGAAAAAAAGACTACATTTAGTTTTTTAATATGAAAAAGTATGATAAATTACTTCTATAAATAATTTAATAATAAATTGATCTCTAAACTTTATAATTTAAATTTGAAATTAGTCTTATAAATTTAATGACGAAATCAATTTGTTATATTTTTACACATTGAGAAATTAAATTTATATTTTTTTCTTTTAGTGATCAATTTGTGATTGTGTCTCATTATTTTTTATACGAATTTAAGTATAAGCAGAAAAAAAATAATACAGTACACTGCTAAAATAGGGTAGGATAGTATTGTAATTAAAGAAAGTTTGAAACCAGGAAGTAGGATTTATATTCATGGGTGCCGAAGGTGTTGTGAGGTCATCAATTGCACAGTGAATTTGACGCCAGCCTTTGCGTATGCTACCGCATATTATGCCTTATTTGTGAAAACTGATTAAACGCCACTGCATACGAAAGGATGGGATGAAGCCATGCACAACTGGAAATTGTTAGAGTGGCCCATCGTCAATAAAAGGAATTTTGGGAAATGTTATTTTGCCGACACGCATTAGACGAAGATTAGGATATCTTCAACAGTAATTATTGAAAGGAGTCATACCTTAGTTCTGTCTTGATACCAAACCGTTAGATACATTTTGACCGTTCTGATTTTCTTAAGATTTATTAGAGTTGTCAATCGTGTTTTTATGTGAAGATTTGATTCTTCAATAACAATTATTAAAATTTAAAGTAAATTATATTCGTAATTTTGCTTAAATTTTACTTGATGCATTTTCTTGTTTACATCCTACAAAAATTCTCTTAATTATTTACCTCACATTGTACCTGGATCCATTCCTTCCTAAACATCGTTTAATAATCTAAAAATTAGGCATATATTGTTCACATGACTTTTAATGAAAATTTATGTCTAAAATATCCTCATATTTTTTCTCTCAACCTGAAAATATTTTAATACTATTACTTCTTTTTTATTTTTTGTGTAATTGGTTGTAAACTCAACTTTTTGTTGGACATGAACACACTTTGTTGGTATGCAGTGTTAACAATCTTCTTCTCATCTTTTGTTCTACTAACATACATATGAACTAACTTTTAATTCTCAACAAATATTTTCAGCACATTATGATCAGTGTTAAGAGAGATAATTTTACCACTAGCATAGAACAAAATCATAAAATAAAATGGTGACATAATGACAAGTCTAAATCATTAGGAATGTTGTTCACACAGTCATGTATTCTATGTATTCCAGTTCATCCATTGTGTTCATATGGTCTTAAACATCAACACTATTTTAATTAACAATAATAAACAAATGATTTTTAGTTCATCCATTATGTTTCATGTGATTTCAAACATCAACACTATTTTAATCAACAATAATAAACAAACGATTTCCAGTTCATCTATTGTGTTTCCTATTGTCCCAAACATAACACTATTTTAATCAACAATAATAAACAAATGATTTTAAAAATCATAAGTGGTCCCAAACTGGTCCTCCATTGAAATCCCATTCAGAAATAGGTAACAATAAACAATCAAAATTAAATAAATAATCTTAAAAAGTAACATATATACAAGGTCCAATGGTCATTTACAGGCATAACCTCAGTGTGAACAGAACAGAAATTGTGGAACAGGAAGAGAAACAGAGTGCTCGTGAACGTCGAAGAGGACGACAAACGAAGGCGTTCATGAACGTCGCGAACTAGAAGAGGAACAATGGAAAATTCACGAACGGTGAAGATGAATGGAACATGAATGTCGTGAGAGAAAAAGGAACTCACATCTTTTGGACGCTGAAGAATAACTCGCAAACAAGAGGAAGATGAATAGTACTCACCAATGGTGAGGAGGAATGAAACGTGAATTCTAAATTCTGAAACTAATTGGGAATGAATAATTTGGGTTTTACAATTAAAATGTAAGGATAATTTTGTTTGCTCAGATATTTCAATTGGTGTTAGTTAACAGTGTTAATAGAGGGGGGTAAAAGTAATGTGAAAAAATTGAGGGTATCAGGTGAAATTTGAGCAAAACACAGAAGGTGCGAGTGTAATTTACTATAAAATTTACATTATTTCTATTTTTTTTTGTCTCTCTTCCTAGCATAGACCCATGGGAAACAACTTTCACTGAAAAAGAGGGTGAGGGTTTGTCGCATGGTTGAGGGTGGGAGTAGGATTTGTGTCGAAGGGAGGTAAGGGTGGGGGTTTGGTTCCCATTGGGAGAAAATGGTGGTGGTGGGTTTGCAAAGGGGAGGGAGGAAAGACTTGCATGGTAGGAGAGGAACGTGGTGTAGGGGCATTCAATTTTTTTAATTGTTAATAAATTTTGTATTTTAAATTACAAATGTATAATTAATTATTTTAAAATAAATTAGAATAAAATATTAGAAGATGGATCATTTATATAATCTAAAAAATGGTTTAAGATCTCAAAATAAAATATACTATTGAAGTAAAAAAATTTAAAAAATCTTAAAAAGTAACATTATATCACATAATCCAAAAAAAAATGGTTAAAATCTTAAAATGAGATCTCTTATTGAAAATAACTTTAGGAGATTATCAACACAAATAATTTAGAGATTTCGAATCTCAATGATATGATTTTGTTAGATATACATGTGAATAATTATGTGTATTTCAAACAATGAGTTCATGGCATCTGAATTTTAAAATGAATACTACCAAATTTAAACAGTTGGATTATGATTGCGTAGCATCTTGCCGTTATTACTAAGAATTTTTTTTATTAGCAATTTATCACTATAAAATCTTATTGATAAGAATTTTGTCAAATAAAAATGGAAACATATCTAAAAATATCCTAGATATATGTTAATAATAGTATGATATAAGATACATGAAAAAATAGTATGATATTTAAAACTATTATGAACCATTAAAAGTTGTGAAATGGCACTAAATGATTATGCTACCACTATTCCTAAATTCTACAACTAAAAAGTTATAAGAGATAAATATAAAATTGATATTCTTTATTTAATGATTACCTATGTTAAATTAGAGTTTAAAAAAATAACAATCATACAAGTAACATTATCTAATATTTATATAAGAAAATAAAATAAAATAAAATAATACAAAAAGGATTTTATAAAAAAATAATATCTAAGTTATCTAATGTTAAAAAAGTCACCATCCCATCGGCCTGTTATGGGGGTTGGCAATTTTTTTTTCCTTGTTTCATTTGTATTATGAGGAGTGTTGAAGGTTAGGCGTAGCTTTTTTAAAAGAAAGAAAGAAAACATGTTTAAAGTAAGGGCGTCTAAATAGTTATTTGGAATATGTCAATGTCAATAACAACGCCCAACAGCTTAGGGACTACGGAGTAATTTTAAAAGAAAAACACTATTTTTTAAATCTGTCCATAAAATTTATAGCATAAGAATTTTTTTTTTTAAATTGCTATTTTATTTTTAATCTAATATTAATTATTATTTAAAAAACTTATAATTTTTTTGAAATATTAATGATGAATAATAAAAATTATAAATAAATTAATAATAATAAATTTAATTTTATAAAATTATAAAAAATAAATAATTTTTTAATCTGTGAAAAAAATTAAGAGGATAAATATTATGAGACGTAAGAAGTAGTATAATATTTCCAAACTTCCGTGAAGTATACTTCTCTCTCCTATAAGATCTTAGTACTTCTTTTAGGTGAGGTTGGTAGGGTAGAAAGGAAAAGAAAGAAAAAAATAAAAAATAAAATTTTTAATTAAAATAGAGTGATAAAAGTGTTTAGTTTGCACTAATTTTTAAAATAATTTATTTCTTTTTACCTTATTTTTCTCTCTCATACTCGCCTTAGTGTATGTTTGATTTCCTTAGTAAATGTTTAATTGTGTAAAAGAAAAAAATAGAAGAAAAAAGAAAAATATATTTTGATTAAAATAGAGAAAAGAGATACAAGATCCACGTTATTATTTTAAAATTTCTTCTGAATAATAATTTATTCTCTTCGATGAAATCACCCCTCAATTATTACGCAAATTCTGAAATTGATCCGGGATCACATGATAAAAATGTCTACACCTCCAATTCCATGACGACAAGATGTTTAGTGTTCTATTGATCTCTTCAATTCAAACGTCAATTTCAATTCAATGTCTTCTCCTTTCAATCACGTCACGTGACGTTTGGTTGGTGATCATACTTTTTAAAATTCATTATAATTATAATTTTTACTTTGTTTTCTATATTTAATATTTAATAATAAAGCATATTTTGATATTATACTGACTTTAGTTGTCCTCACCACAACTCTAAAACTCTTTATAACATTTTTTTATATCTCTCATTAAAGATTTAAAAGTATTATACATTTTAATATATTAGTAAAAAATTCATTTTTAATATTTTGTAGAGTATAACAAAAATATAACAGAAAAAAATGCACTATAATTCTTCTTCATAATTTATGGTATGTTTAGAAAAAAATGAATGAAAATGTATTTTTCACCTAATTGAATAAAAAATGTAAAAATTATTTTTGGAATAAAATTATTTTTAGATAAAATCTTACGTTATTTCCCCCAAAATAAAGAGTGTCACGTGAGTATGACTATGCATGTTAGTTGCAATCTGAGTGCCAACCTAACCTTTAACCGGTGGATGATGGTCGTCCATTATCAAGGTTTGAGAAAAGGAATATGATTTTTATAATCATATAATTAATAGTAGGTCACATCAACGGTGAAACAACAAGGTAAATGGTTAATTGTGGACCATTATTTGCCATTGAATTGATTTAAGACGTAAAATTTTACTGTACATCTTACACAGTAAATTCCTCTCCAACCTTCCACAGCGTCTCTCTTTGCTGTGCGCCACCGCCAGAGGCGATTTCTGACGGCGGTGTCATTTCCCCCCCGTCTTTTTTCTGCTTCTTCTCCGATGACCCCGACACCCGCACCACACTAGATTCAAATACCATCAAACAACGGCTCCATCTCTGGAACGAAAACGTGATGCACCAGATCTACCAAGGTTTGAGATCTTGTCCCTATTAAGGTCGTTCTCTTGCAATTTGGGTCTTAAAAAGCAACACAAAAATTGCACCTTTATCATTATCGGAGCAAATTAGTGGATCCAACACGCATTGTCTTGCAAAACCAAAGCAACCCGTGGCATGGAGTCTCTGGAGGTGTCGTCGTGTTTTGTATTATGTTTCATCAAAAGTGGGTCTATGCAACAACGTTGATGGTGACGATGGTGGTGGGGCTTTGTTTACGAAGTTGCGCTTGCAATGTTTACGGAAATAATCTGATAGAGAGGATGCAGTGTACAACTTATGATATGAGATTAATCTAACGACTCACAAATAATGGTCACAAAATTTACTGGTCCACTGTAAATGCCGCGCTAATAGTCTTCTATTTTATTTTTAGCATGTTATTTTTATATTTTTTCATTATATCATATCATCACTTATCTTATTATTATTTTCCTTTATTTCAATCTACCTCAAGGTTATGATATGTTTGGTTTAAGAAAGA
Source organism: Glycine latifolia (assembly GCA_013407115.1). Classification (NCBI taxonomy): domain Eukaryota; kingdom Viridiplantae; phylum Streptophyta; class Magnoliopsida; order Fabales; family Fabaceae; genus Glycine; species Glycine latifolia. Next base: position 4,431,184 of record CM023956.1, read on the forward strand.
AAATGAAAAAAGAAGAAGTGATAATTAATATGATTTTTTTAGGTTTTTAATATACGAGAAAATGAAAGGGGAAAAAATAAACATTTTCTTTTCACTTGTTGGGTTATAGATGTGTAGAAAGTAAAAAGTAAGAAAAAAGATGAATACAACATGACATAATACATTAAATAAAAAAGATGTAATATACTTAAATATATTTTAGTCTTTTGAGTAAAAAAACCTTCTTCCTCTCCTTTTCCATCTCAATATGGAGTGATATCATAAACTAATATGGGATCCGCGTAAATCTTTTGTTTCTTTTCTTTGCTGGAAGATGACGAATGATGAAATCGTATCTTTTTTATCTTCAGTAAAGTAATCTGTCGTGTATCCACTCAATCAAATGAAGTCTTAGATTTTTTTTTCCAGAGGAAAACATGAGTATATATCAATTTATTTGATTAAGGAAGAAGGTGAATGGAAAGAAAGTGAAAAAAGGTGAAGAAAGGAAAAAGAATAGAAATAGAGATGATATTTTAGGTTGTTAATTATTCTCAAAATAAGTTATCTTGTGTTCCTTTTCTCCCTATTTTGAGAAGAAACATTTTTTTGTATGGGTTCCACATAAATGCTTCTTTTCAATTTTACTAAAAAAACCAAACAAAAAAAAACAAGATTAAAAATTAGATGTTTTCTTTCCTTTGAGAAATGAGAATCATTCACCTCCTTTTCACCAATTCCAATTTCCAAACAAACACAGTGTAATATATAACAAAATTAATATTGTATTTTTATATATTTTTAATATTTTGTGATGAATGTATCAACTATCAAGTAAAGAGCAAAATATATTTAATATTTTAAAAATCAAATATTTTAATAAATAAAAAACATTAATAAGAATATTTAGAATTATTCCACAAACAATGCAAATTAAGAATATATACCCGTGCCACTCCTCAAATACCCCTCCCATTTCCATTCAGCCATTTTTAATTATTTTATTTTATTTCAAAAACTTCAATTAAATTTTTTGAAGAAAGATTAAACGTTTTACTGTTAAATAGCCTCCGTCCAAAGAACTCGCTTCTCTTCTTAACATATTTAATGTATGATGTATTCATAAGTATAAAAAAATTATATGAAAAATTGAGAATTATAAATTTAAGTTATACAATTAATTATATACGAATCATTAAGATCAAAAGTTAATTAATAATCACACGAATACTTAAAAAAAATTATATACATTTTTTAATCTTTACCACATACTCCTCATCTCTCTATATAATGTGGTTTGGTCATTCAATAATATTAAGTGGATATATAGAGATAGCATACACAAGAGAAATAGTTTTTTCTCCCATCTTTGATTTGTTGTTTGGTACGTGATTATTTTTTGGTACATAATCTTTAATTTGTTTATTGAGTTATTACATTTTAATGATGTATCATGAGTTGCATTATTTTTATATTATAATGTTTTTGTGGGGTAACAGAAATGTCATCTTTATAACATTATTCGGGGTCTCTTAAATAATATTATCAAAATTTTACTAGTCCTCCCCTGCTCATTACAGGTATATATGTTAAACGTAGAATGGTTAAACATGATAATATTTCACTTTAAAAGAAAATAAAAAGTTAAATTAATTAGCTCCAAAGAAATGAATAGGAAGAGGAGATTGTCATCTTGCCATTTACATCAGTTGTCGTGTCGTATATGACTTCTGATACTTATGTTAGTTTGAAATCATTGTTGTTAATGGGGGCTGATAAAACTCCTAACATCCAAAAAAATGTAAACTATTCTTGCATCCGACAAAATGTAAACTTGTATTCTATAAAATTATTATAATTCACCTAAATATTTCGACTTCTAAAACTGCGGCAGCCTCGCGCAGTTTTAATTAAATGATTTAAATTTTAAAATATGCAATTGTTTTATTATTTGAAGGTTAAAACTTTTCTGGAATGGGTACGTATAAAAGGCTATGGAATTGGAATGGGTATAAAAATCTATGGAATTGAACTTGATCGAATTGTAGAAAATCCTACATCGTTGCATCATATGTATAGTTACTTATCACCAACTGAGTTGATTAATTAGCTGTGTAATTGTTCCGATCTGAATTGTTCCATGAATTTTTATCAGACCAAGTTATTTTCTAGACCGGGTCAAGTTGATTTTTTTTACTTATTGAGATTGTTTTGACCTATTTTCATCCTGCTTCGTGAAGCCATTTTTCATTTTTTTTGCTCATTTCAAACATAGCCTAAGGTATATGGAAGTAAAAGAAAGTGAAAATATATGACATTTATATAATAAGTGATATAATAAAAAAGAGGAAATATATATGAAGAAAATTAAATAAGTATGAGATTTAAGCAAATGACTAAATGAGCATGTATATATAATGATAATTTTATGGTTTAATTATGTTTTTAGTCACTTAATTTAACGTGTCTATTTTTTAGTTTCTTAAATAAAAAAATGTATTTTTAAAAAATATAAATTTTTATTTAAAAACTAAAAATAAACCTCCAATTTAAAAAACTAAAAACATAATTAGTCTATAAATTTGATGTAGGATATGCCCTTGCGATTCCTTAGTGGACATGTCAGATGCGTACTTGGGATTCGTATAAAATTTTGCATATAAAACTTATGTTTTTTTTTTATGATAAAATAAAACTTATGTTTTTAAAATATTAGCATGTGTGTAGTAAAGATATTATATATTATTACATCATAAGCGGGCCTAGTGCTGAAGTCATACATACTACGTAAGGCTGAAGCACAATTGATTACCCCCCATGGCCACAATATAAATTCAGATACCAACCCCATCATGTTGTCATAGCAGGAATCTACACAGCATCATCCATAGCTAGCAATGGCCGCCACAAAGCCATTGTTAACCGACCTAGCCTCCACCATTGATCGCGTTCCCTCTAACTTCATCAGGCCCATTGGTGACCGTCCAAACCTTCAGCAACATCACTCCTCCCTTGCTTCTATTCCCATCATCGACCTTCAAGGCCTTGGTGGCTCCAATCATTCCCAAATCATCCAAAACATTGCGCATGCTTGCCAAACTTATGGCTTCTTTCAGGTACATATCAAACTATATACACTACATATAGTCATATGTTGTTATAACTTATAATTTTATTACTTTGGTTTGATGAAATTTCATTATTATTGTTACCCTCAATTATACAAAAAAGTAATAATTTTGCTTGTGAGTGGTTTAATTTTTCAAGATTGTGAACCATGGGATTCTGGAGGAGGTGGTGAGCAAGATGGTGAATGTGTCAAAAGAGTTCTTTGGTTTGCCGGAGAGTGAGAGGCTGAAGAATTACTCTGATGACCCATCCAAGACAACAAGACTCTCCACCAGTTTCAATGTCAAGACTGAGAAAGTTTCCAACTGGAGAGACTTCTTGAGACTTCACTGCCATCCCCTAGAGGATTACATTCAGGAATGGCCTGGCAACCCTCCATCTTTCAGGTTAATTAAGTACTATTATATATATGTTTTATTTTTGAGTTAATTTTTATAGACTATTACCATGATAAAAATTTATATACTATCGATTAATCAAAAAAATGATAGATATGATTTAGTATCGGCTAATTAATTAGCTGACAGAAGATTGTTTCAATTTAAATAATATTTAAGAGTTTTTGAATTTTGAGATATATATATAGACACTCCTAGAGAAAGTTTTACTGTCTATAATATACATAGGAAAAAATGTCACTGATGAAGATTACATGATCTATGAAAAAAATTGTGATTTTAAGGATAATTATTGTAAAAATTAGCTTATCATTTAATTTAATTTGTGATGGATGTTAGTAAATATTTCAGGGAAGATGTGGCGGAGTATAGTAGAAATATGAGAGGGTTATCACTGAAATTGCTTGAGGCAATCTCAGAGAGTTTGGGTTTGGAAAGGGATTACATAGACAAAGCACTGGGGAAACATGGGCAGCACCTGGCCATAAATTACTACCCTCCATGTCCTGAGCCAGAGTTAACGTATGGTTTGCCAGCTCATGCTGACCCAAATGCAATTACTATTCTGCTCCAAAATGAGGTCCCTGGCTTGCAAGTCCTCTATGATGGCAAGTGGCTAACCGTCAATCCTGTCCCTAACACCTTCATTGTCAATATTGGTGACCAAATTCAGGTATTTTCTTCCCTCAACTTTGAAATATTAAATGTTAATTATGTCATCAAAGAGAGGGAAAAAATACAAAAAAGGGTAACATTATATTTCATCTTTTTTCAAACTCTCCTACTATCTTATAAAAAAATAAACGCGTTTAAAAGTATAGTTAAGAGGATTAGTTATATAAGTATTTAGAATTATTCAATACAGAATAGTTATAATTTATTTTTTTCGTAATGTCAGAATCGTTGTAATGGAACTCACTGACATCTGTTTAGGCTTTACTAGTACTATTATAAATTTTCTAGGTGTGTCTTTCTCTTTTTAGCATGCGATATTCAAATTAATTAATTAATTACTACTACTAATTAGTTATTACTTCCACGTCTCTAGCCCTTTTTTTTTTTTTTGTAAAAGGAAGATAAACGTGACTCTCGATTCAGTTGGGATATTAATTGTTAATATTAATAGTCTGATAGATTAGGGTAATCCGTCAAATTACGGAGTAGTTTGTTTCTGAAATAAGGTGGATCGAATTTTTTGGTATATAAAAAGCTAATATCTCTTGCAGAGTCAAGAAAGACAACCATTCTCAATAAGAATTTATGGTCAAATTAATCAGTTCCTCAAATAGGGTGTATGATTTGCACACACAAAAAAGGTTAATGCTTAATTCTTAAAATTATTGAAATTCTGAAATCGTTAAATTAAATATCATTTCCCTTTAATATTAAAAAAGATGATAATTTAGTGAGGACAATACTCATAAAAATAATTTAGTGGAGACAATAATTATAATGTATATTACTATTTTAAATTATGGACACACAATTTATAATTACATATGTATATTACATTCAGAAATTTTTTAAAGTTAATGGGGACAATTGCCTCTAAAACCCGCCGTGTATAGATTCGTCCCCGTTGAATAGCTTGAATAATTCTACATCAGATCTTTAATGAGAAGTTTGATTAATGTAGAGTTTCCCAATAAGAAGTACTATTTTATATTACTTTTTTAACAACCAAAAATATTTAATGAAATGTATTATATATTTATATATACTCCTTGACCAATATTTTATGTATATTTGTTAGCTAGTTGTTAATTATTGATGAACACGAGTATCATTACCTTCATTAATCATTAATGCTATCATAGTTTATTATTATTAGTAAACACAAATTGAGTCATATGTACCATACATGACGCGTGTTTATGATAACATATGAATTATATGAATCAGTAATTTATATTTTATGTGTACAGTTTATAAAAGTATGTTGGTTCTATATATACAAATACAAAATTAAAGTTAAGAATGTGGCTAGAGTGACAATATTTTCATTCATGTATTTATTTTGAATTAGGCATCTTGTGTAATTATAAGTTCTTATACTCGTTGTTGTGGGTTTGGAAAAATAGGTGATAAGCAACGATAGGTACAAGAGTGTGTTGCATCGAGCATTGGTGAATTGTGAGAAGGAGAGAATGTCCATTCCAACATTTTACTGTCCATCACCTGATGCATTGATAAAACCAGCACCCAAACTCGTAGACAATGAACATCCTGCGCAGTACACAAACTTCACATACAGAGAATACTATGACAAGTTCTGGAACAGAGGGCTTTCAAACGAAACCTGCGTGGACATGTTCAAGGCTCAAGATTAAATTAGCTCAACCATATTGCTGACAAAAATGCGCGCACACTAGTTGAATTAAACACCAATGAGCTTTTAATTTAGGTGATCAAGTCTTTAGAGTTTATGAAATTTTTATGTAGATCATTTTATACACAAATAAAATAAATTATCATATGATTTGCGTGTATTGATTGTTCTTGTTAATACGCATGATAATTTTTAAATTACTCATGTTCTTGTTAAAAAAAAAAAATCAAAAGATCCTTTCTTCTGTTTCATGTCTTTTTTCAATTATTCTATATTTTTTAAAACATTTCGAATGATCACTCTTATGGGGTTTCACGTTTGTTTGGAATCAAAAGCAGAAAAGAAAGGCATGCACGACATTAATCAAGAGAAGTTGATGTATAAAGAAACAGAGCAATGTTTGCGTTTGGATAGATGCTTGTAATAATCTTGATTTTATAATTTAATTTTATTTAAAATAATTTAAAGTAAGATGATTTATATTTGAAAAAAAAAATATTTTAATAATATTTACAATAAAGTTTAATTAAATATAATATTTCTTCGAACAATATTGATGTGTTCCTTGTGGATTGTTAACATGTTTGAGTTGGACAACTAGTTTTAGATTAGACTTCTATTGAAGGTTTGAAGGTTGACTAGATGTATTTTAAGTGGACGGAGATCTTCAATCTCCTAAGTTTTATTGTTACTACCGTGAGGTTGAATAATAATATTCTATGTATGTATGATGACAAAACAACGTTACTTTTGATCAATGTGTGATTAATTATTCACTTGTATATGTTAATGCTAATGCTTGTGATTTTGGGCTAATTCAGTTCTTGACCAAGGATAGTCATTATACAAATTTGGCTTAAGCCCAATCCGTAAAAATACTTATATGTTGCATGTGTTTATTTGAATGTGAAAAAAAATATAATATATATGCACATTTATTATAATATACTTTGAGTGTGGGAGTTCTTTGTTAATTTAAGTATTTATTTTATAATTTTAATGATATCATCACTTATTACGATGTCATCATTATGTTTACATTTATTTAAGAATACATGTTGGATTCAATCAAATAAATCCAAAATTAAACAAGTTGTTGCTAAGCTACTAGTAGCATATCATTGTTGTTGCTGTGTCAATCATCACCAAAATGTTAGCCTTCTTGCGTTTCTAACATTTTCATTTGAAAATCACAATTTGATATATTGAATATTGATAAGTAACCGTGTAGCTTTAAACAAAGGTGATTGGTATTACTGCCCTTACAGCTTACAGGCGTACATCACTCATCATCTAGACTTTTTCATGCTACATTCACATGCTACAAATTATTTGTCACGAGTAGAAAGACATAGACTACGGTACGTCTCTGTCTATAAATTTTTTTATTCTTTTGAAATGGACATTATGTGTAGTAAATGCGGCTTTTTTTCTCTCACATTTTATGTATATTGAGTAGTTGAAGCAGAACAACTAGAGCAGGCCCAGGTGCAAATATCTTGGCCCAGATTTCCCCTCACTTTATGATAGCGTGTGTTTGGTTGTGGAGAAGAAAGTACTGTTCATGAATAATTTTTTAAAAATAATGTTGGTTTCATAATTTTTTTAATTCAAATATTTCTTCTTAATTTTCTTATATTCTTTTCTTTTCTACACAACTAAACACACTCTATGTGCTTAATTTTATTAATCCTTTTATTCTCTCTATAGGTATTGGCCTTATGAATTTTTTTTTTGTTTTTCATTTTACTGTTATGTTATTTTATGTTTTGATGATTATTGTTCAAAATTTTCATATATATATATATATATATATATATATATATTCATGTTTTTTTTTGTTTCATGCTATATTATAAATAAGTAATAAATAATCTGATTTTTACTTTATATCTTCAACTTACAATAATTTTTTGTTTTGCCTAACAAGACACAAAAGGAGCGCGCGTATATTATTATTACAATTTTTGTCTTATTCATTTTTTTTTTGTTATATTTTTTTTTTACGTATTTCACTTAATACAATTTAATGAATTTCATATAATTGAATTATACCATTAACCATTTTTTTCTACTCATTTCAATAGTCAAATTAAATGTTTATACATGTCAAAATTATGCCACAAACGAATTATACATATAAAAATAATTAATTTTTTTAAGAAATAAATTTCCAGTGCCGGGCACAAGTTTTCAACCTAGTAATTAAATATGGGAATAGCCATTCTTGTAATACACAATCTTACCAATTACTCAATTATTAAAATTGTGATGACATTATTTGTGTTGCCCTGAATCCTGATTGAATGATCCGTGTCTGCTTCAAATTATAATCAAAATTTATCTGTCGTCAATATTAATTTGAGTAATAAACAATCTTACCAATTACTCAATTCTTGCATGAATGATGGTGATAATGTATTTTGAAAGTTGTGTTCCGCATGGTTGTATTATAATTGAGTGTCCGGTATGAAAAGAAACGAATCTCTTTCATTGGTTAATTTTCTTTTTTATGTTTACCACTCTTTGATTAATTTCCGTCAAAATACTGATAATTAAGTTGCTTGTTGGTTGCTGCTCTTTTAAAAGTTATTGCTTTGCTCCTTTTGAATTAATTTAATGGAAAAAGCAGGGCAAACAATAGATGTTGATCCAAAAAGTAAGAAAGAAATGGAAGAAGAAGAAGAAGAAAACAGCTACACCTACGCCATGCAGCTAGTGAATCCAGCGTGCTATCCATGGCCTTGTTCTCAGCCATAGAGCTTGGCATTTTTGACATCATAGCCAAAGCAGGTGAAGGTGCCAAATTATCTGCCAAGGACATTGCAACCAAGCTTCCATGCAAGAGAATTCAGAAGGAGCCACAATGTTGGATCGTATCCTAATTAAGGCTCCTAGTATGTCACTCCATCATTGACTCCGCAGTGGTACGTTGCTGATCGACAACATGGTCCTCCTCCACATCTGCAACGGTTCTATGGCATGAACCCTGTGGCCAATTACTTTGCTTCCATTGATGGTGATGGCTCACTCTGGAGTTTTGATGGTTTGAGATTACGTGTGTCTATAATTGTGGCGAATTTGTTGATTGATCATTTTGGGTCAGTTTTAAACGGTTATAATCAAAATATATAGTCTTTTAAAAGATATAATCGACATGCTTCTATTTTGATCAAAGATCCAATCAAATTTTTAACTTGACCACGTGGCATGGCATGTAGGCCCTAGATGAAACTGCTATTAACAAGACCAATTTCATCCTGTGAAGCATACAGATAGTCAACTTCTTTCTGAACACAATTAAACTTAAATGGGAGTTACGTTCGATCGTGTCAGACTCACTTTTAAAATTAAATTAGAAAAGCTTTAGTTGAAACTGCAACTCTTGTCAAACAATTCTTATTTGTATTTTATGTACTTTTTTCTCACATGCAATAAAATAACAAATAAGAATTATTATTTTCACGCGAACAAAGTAGCAATTAATTCATGTACTTCTTCTACCACACAATTTGACAGGTTAAAAATGTAATTATCAACAACTATTTTATGTGAAATCTCATTAATTTTTTAAGAAAAAAATTATGTGCCACTAAGTTTGATGGTCAAAATCACGGTTTGACCGGATTTTTGATAAAAATAGATCAATGCCATAATGTATTTTAAAAGAGGCCCATTTGGTAAACAAAATAATTAAAAGCGATCAAACAGCCGTTCTGCGTGTGACACAACAGAGTTTTATGTACCTTTATTGCAAATTAAAAAAATTCAACTACTTGTTGTGTGTGAAAATTGACATAGATAATAAATAGTCAATCTCTTTGACGATATAATAATTTTTCCTAACACGAGCTGCCATGTTTTCGTCTATTGCCTGGTTACATTGTAGGAGCGGATCCAATTGCATGAGTCACATTTTAGATTATTATTAATATAGTCAACTTTATTTTAAAATGTGACTATTAATATAAAATGCTTGGTTTATAGGATAAAAACTATTGAACAATTGCTTACTGTTCCTACATCAAAATCTTTTCTCTATAAATTTATTTACAATTTAATGAGGAATATACTCCTATATATGTTAACTCTATCAAGTAAGATCATGTAAAGATTTGCTATAATGAAAGCTGTTACCATCCTTCCAAGATGCTAAAATTAATTAGTGTTGAAAATATTTGCAACTGCCTCATATAATTTTCGCGGTGGACGTGATTCCTCAAATAGAGGAAGAGGAAGATCTAGTGGTGAACGAGGACAATATGGAGGAAACAAGTTTTGTATCAAATGCAAGAAAACAAACCACACCATAGAAACATGCTACTTCAAGCATGGATTTCGACAAGGATATCGTTCCAAGAACTATCAGATTGCATCCAATGCTGTTCAAATCGAGGAGGCAAATAGCACTTCTCTAACAGATTGTAACAATAATCCAGAAACGCAGATCTCAATTTCAAAAGAAAAATATAACGAATTCATCAACTATATGCAGCAGAACAAGCCAACACATGCTACTAATATGGCACAAGCATTCATGGCTGTTGATCCTTCCTTTGTAACAAGTAAAAATTCGATTCAATGGCTCCTAGATACAGGAGCAACAAATCACATTACATACAACAAATCAATATTCTCATCTATTTATGAGATTGAGCCAATTTCTGTTATGTTGCCAAGCGGTTCTTCTATTCTTGCCTCACACTCTGGTACCATTCATATCACTTCTTCCCTTACTTTAAAGAATGTGTTATATGTGCCTGAGTTTAAGGTCAATCTCTTATCTCTGACAAAGTTATTAGAGAATCTTGATTGCTTTCTGATATTTTGTGCCTCAAAATGTTTGATTAAACAAAACAACACTTTAAAGATGATTGGTACAGCTGAACGAAGGGGAGGCTTATTCGTCATCAATGCTGGTTACTCGAGTTTGACTCCAAAGTTCAAGAATTCTAGTAATTCACTTCAATGTAATGAGGATGATTCACGGTTGTGGCATCTCCATTTAGGACACATATCAAAGAATGTTTTGAAACATGTTGCTTCACAATTTCCTTTTATTCCAAATGTGTATACAAAGCCTTGTGACATCTGTCATTTTGCTAAACAAAAGAAGCTTCCCTTTACTTCCAACACTTCATGTACCACTAAACCGTTTGAGAGATTACATGCTAACATTTGGGGACCATTTTTGGTTCCCTCAATCCAAGGACACATATATTTCTTGACCTGGTAGATGACTTCTCACAGTTCACTTGGGTTAAATTTATGATTCATAAAAGTGAGACACGAATTCACCTGCAGAACTTTATTGCTTTCATAGAAAATCAGTTTGTTGTCTCTCTTAAATGCATTCGCACGGACAATGGAAGGGAATTCATGATGTCGGATTTTTATTTGCAAAAGGGCATAGTTCACCGAACTAGCTGCGTTGAAACTCCACGGCAAAATGGTTTGGTGGAGCGTAAACATCAACATATAATGAATATTACTAGAGCTCTTGCTTTCCAAGCATCTTTGGACCTATGCAGTAGCTCACTTAGTTCTCATCATCAATAGCCTTCCTACTCCTTTGTTGAAACAAAAGTCACCCTATGAGACCCTATATTCCAAGCCTCCCATTTTTGTTAAATTTCGGGTATTTGGATGTCTCTGATATGCATCCACCTTATCCTTCCACAGACACAAGCTAGATCCAAGAGCACGCAAGTGTAGTTACTTGGGTCAATCAGAAAACACCAAAGGGTACATTCTTTATGATCTCATGTCAAAACAGATTTTTATCTCTCGCAATACTATCTTTCATGAATCTGTCTTTCCTTTTTCCACTCAGTGTCACGACCAAAGCCAAGACATTTCCCAAGTCACCATTCTACCACAACCTTCCCATACTATCTATGACAACCAACCCTCTTTAAACAATGTTCCTACACCCATTCCCATTGCCATACCAACACCAGCTAATGACAACAACTCACCCACTCCCAATCATCCTTCTATAGAGCTACGTCGTTCCTCTAGACCAAGAAATCCACCCACTTACCTTCGGGCATTACTTTTCCCTTCTGATAATACGTTGACACTATCAGGCTTTTTGGATTCTGATTGGGCATGTTGCCCTGATACCCGCTGGTCCATCACAAGAAATTGTGTATTTCTTGGTTCGACCCTTGTTTCATGGAAGTAAAAAGCAAACAATTGTTTCTCGATCATCTTGTGAGGCTGAGTTTCGAGCTCTAGCTAGCCTCTTGTGTGAGTTACAATGGCTTTCCTATTTGTTACGCGATCTTCATCTTCCTTTGTCACAACCTGTCTTTGTTTATTGCGACAATGCCTCTGCCATATATCTTGCGCATAACCCCACTTTCCATGAGCGCACCAAACATGTGGAGTTAGATTGTCATGTTGTTCGTGAGAAGATACTTCAGGGTCTCTTCATTTGCTCCTTGTCTCGTCCTCGGCTCAAGTTGCAGGGCCTTGTTTGTTCATCCATTCCAGTCTGCAATTTCCAAGTTGGGACTTATGGATATCCATAGTCCCACTTGCGAAGGGGGGGGGGGGAAGGTGTTACCATCCTTTCAAGATGCTAAAACTAGTGTTGAAATCAATACGAACTCAAGGCAAGTCCACGTGGATAGATAATATAACCATTTTCTGTTATGCAGTTTTAATTGGTTAATAAGTTTTTTATTTCTTTCCAAAGCACGTGTAGATTTCTATTTTGCTTTTCTGCATGTATTTTGCACCTCTCACCATCAGTATATATGTGTGGAGGTTCCATTATAAATTCAAGAGATATAATGAAAGTTCTAAAGTTCACTAAGAAAAGCTTCTTTATCCATAATTCCAAGGTGCAATTCTTGAAGGAGGTATTCCATTCAACCGGGCCCATGGCAAACACTTATTCGAGTATTGCAACGTGAGCCCGAGCTTCAATCAGCTTTTCATGGCAGCAATGACCAACCGTGCGACTTTAATCATGAAGAAGATTGTTGAATGCTATAAGGGATTTAATTTGAGCACATCAATAGGCTTTTTGGGGCCACTCTAAACATAATCACTTCAAAATACCCTCACATTAAGGATATCAATTTTGACTTTGCCTCATGTCATAGAACACGCCTCCCCCTGTCCCGATATGATATCTAGTTTATAGATCTACTAGTATGTGTTCAACAATATATATCTTTTTTTTAACTATTGTAATTTAGATCTTTGACTTTGGGATGAAAACTTGAGGTATCCCATAAGCTTTGACTTAATTTTTTGGATTGATTATGTCTCAATCCAAAATTTAATTATATTTAAAACTTCACATCTCTCCTAAAAAATATAATGTTAAAAATAATATAAATAATATAATGATTTATATAAACAAATGATATAAAAAATTAAAGATAAAATAAGTGGATCATCTATCAATATAAATAACTTAAAGTATAATGTAAAATAAATAAAATAAATGTTATAAATAATATAATTGTCAAAATAAACAGTGTTATATAAAAAAAAACATCTGAGAAATAATAATAAACATAAATATTTTCTTTATCATCTATCGTTATCAATATACCTTATGATAAAATGATAAAAAAAATCCTATCGTATGTATAAGAAAATGTAAAATAATAAAACCATATTTATGAGTATAAGAACTAAAAAATATAACAAAATCCTACCTTAAGATAAAAGAGAAAAAGAGGAAATTTATAAATATTTTAAGATGAAAAATATATAAAATTGAAAATTAATGATTTAAAAAACGTTTTAAAGTAGCATATAAAAAACACGTTACATGTTACTAAAAAAATATTTATTAAACATTATTGGTCAAATAAATTTTTTAGCGAGTAAAAAAATTAAGAAAAACCAGATGAAATACCATCCCAAACATAATATATGAAACTATAAGTTTGTCTAACTATGTCAATGTGTTAGTAACAAAATTTAATTTTAAATCGTGTATTATTAATTGATTGCAGGTGTCGGTGGAAATATGTTTGAAAGTGTGCCACAAGGATATGCCATTTTGATGTCGGTGGATGTTAAGATAATCTTTGTTTTTAATATTTATTTTCTTTTTTACTTTTATTTTCAAATTTTTAAAATTTATAAAATATGTATCTGAAAAGAAAATATTTTAGAGTAAATTATACTCGCACCCCTGTGTTTTACTTAAATTTTTTTTCGATACTCATCCATTTTTGCACATTACTTTTACCCCATCTATTAACTTATTTAACTAAGTTCAATTGAAATATGTGAACAGACAAAATTGTCCTTATATTTTAATTGTAAAACACAAATTATCCCCTCCCAATTATTTTACCCCCATCTATTCACGTTCCATTCCTCTTCATTATTCAGCATTCACGAGTACTGTTCATCTTCTTTTTGTTGGTGAGTTCTTCTTCAGCGTATAGGGGGTGCGAGTTCCTCTTTCTCTTGCGACGTTCACGTTCCATTTCTCTCCACCATTCGCAAATTTTTCACTGTTCTTGTTCCAGTTCGCAAATTCTCCATTGTTCCCCTTCCCGTTCACGAGTTCTCTAGTTTTTCTTCTAGTTCACGACGTTCATGAGCACCTTCGTTTGTCTTTCCCTTCGACGTTAATGATTTTTTATGTTAACCACTCTTTGATTAATTTCCGTCAAAATACTGATAATTAAGTTGCTTTCTGGTTGCTGCTCTTTTAAAATATTTATACATGTAATTTGGTATATCATTCCTGCACACCATGCCATTCAACATACAAATTAATATCACTGCTGAATAAGTTATTAATTTTGCTCCATTTGAATTAATTTAATGGAAAAAGCAGGGCAAACAATAGATGTTGATCCAAAAAGTAAGACAGAAATGGAAGAAGAAGAAAACAGCTTCACCTATGCAATGCAGCTGGTGAACTCTAGCGTGCTATCCATGGCCATGCACTCAGCCACGAGCTTGGCATTTTTGACATCATAGCCAAAGCAGGTGAAGGTGGCAAGCTATTTGCAAAGGACATTGCAGCTCAGCTTCCGTGCAAGAATTCAGAGCCAGCCACAATGTTGGATCGTATCCTAAGGCTCCTAGCATGTCACTCCATCATTGACTGCACAGTGCTTCCTGATCAGCATGGTCTTCCTACACATTTGCAGAGGCTCTATGGCATGAAGGTTGTGGCCAAATACTTTGCTTCCATTGATGATGGTGCTGGCTCACTAGGCCCTTTTATGATGTTGGCTCAAGACAAGGTTGCACTTCAAACTTGGTCAGTTTTTCCCTTCTTGTACTATACTCTATTGTCAGGAGAGTGAGAAATTATCTTATGATATGAGAGTATTAAATATCTATATTATGGTGAATTTGCATATATATATATATATATATATATATTAGAAGACGAGTCTTGACACAATAATAAAGTTGTGTCTTGATGACTTGTTGATCATGAATTCAAATCCAAAAATAATCTTTTTGTATATGCAAAGATAAGACTGCGTATAATATATATTAACAGATACTAACACACACTAGAGGTTTATTTACAATAAACAAGTAAGCTGTGGCACATATGGTATCTCAAACCATACAATACTTTTTCCTTGACTCGGATTATGTGCATGTTTTCATCTATAGTCTAGTTACATTGTAGGTGTCGCAACCTATCCGGCCACGACGGGACGGCGATGAAAAAAAGATAAAGAAGATTCCCAAAAAAGGGAAAACTTGAGAGGAGTCGCCACCAACGTTTTAAGGAAAACGTCGGAAAAACCAAAGGATAAGATAAGGTATGGTCTACGATTTTAGAGAAAAAGAGTTCGGGAGTCATTTACGTACGGGGAAGGTGTTAGCACCCCACACGTTCGTTATGAAAACGACAGTCTTTAATCGAGTGTGCTAAGAGTAAAGTGACTTTTTAATTATTTATCCTCCCTTACAAACATGACTTATCTTTGTTTTATTTTTGTTTATTTAGAAAAGAAAAACAAATTTTTATTTTTTTATAAAAGAAAAGATTTTATATTTTTTTGTTTTTTTTTTTTGGGTCGACAAGGGGTTTGTCCTCGCTCCTACGTATCCCTAAGTGCAATGAGGAATCAGACTTACGTAGTTCTTTTTTGAAAGATTTATTTTAATTGCATGAAAAAGAGTCGTTAAGGTGTTGGACCTTGAAACGATGTTGAATTTGAAGAGAAAAAAAAAGCGGAGAGAATTGCTTAAGGCATTTAGACCTTGAAGCGATCTTAAATTTGAAGAAAAAAGCGAAGAGGATCGCTTAAGGCATTGGACCTTGAAGCAATCTTAGATTTGAAGAAAAAAGCGAAGAGGATCGCTTAAGGCATTGGACCTTGAAGCGATATCAAGTAATATGAAATATTTTTTTGAGAAAAAGAGAATTGAGTGATACTTCATTTGAGTATTTTTAGCTTTTTTAGAAAATATTTTGAATTTGCGGTAAACTCTACGAAATCAAGCAAGTCGGAGACCCAGCATGATATTCACAAAATCTATCCACCTGTTATTGAAACACTACCAAGCGAGTCGGAGACCCAGCATGGAGTGCACGAAACATAAGTGCATATTAAAAAAAAGAGTAATTGACATAACATTACGTAATCAAATAAATCAAAATGGAAATAGAAAGGGATAGAATAGAAGTGGGGAGTACACTTAGTAATTATGGGTGCATATAGTAAGGATAGAGGGTGCAATCAGCAGAAGTTATTTGATTACAAAATGGGTCAGGCCCAACAGATTAGGGGTGCATTTATGAATATGTGAGTGTAAACAGCATTATGTACTTTGTTTCAAAGTGGACTAGGCCCAACCTAAAAGGGGGTGCAGTTATGAAAAGAATGATGTAAAAAGCATTACGAATTCTGTTTCTGAATGGGTCAGGCCCAATTAGTAAAGGGGGTGAACTTATTAAAAGCGGCGTGCAAAAAGTAATTTTTAAGTTTTTTTTTGGGTTTGGAACCGGGTCGGGGCGACCCGGCCCAACCCGTTTTTACGTCTTCTCCCCTGCACCTACGCGAAAGCTGCGCGAAAAATAGGTTTTGCCCCTATTTTGGTGGTTTCGCGGCTTCCTAGGCCACCACCATGGAGGCTAAAGGTGCAGTGGCCACCGCAGGGTGGCTGACGATGTGGGAGGGTGGCGGTACCCCGGTGGTGAGTGCGGTGGTCGCCGGAAAACTCAAAATGGAAAAGAAAAAGAAAGAAATAGAAGAGAAAAAAAGAAGAAAAAAACGCAAACATAACAAAATCAACAAAGCTATCTACAGCAAACCACAAGCATTCCTTTGAATGAAGTAAACAACAGCTCACAAAAATAAAAAAGTAAAAACAAAAATAAAAAGAAGAAAAAGAAGAAGTGAGAAGAGGTAACAAATGAAAGAAGGAGGCTGTGAAGGGAGAATGAGACTACCTGAGTAGTCTCCC
>CM023956.1:4458442-4502201 GCA_013407115.1 Glycine latifolia
GAGCAGAGAAACAGTAAAGCAGTGACTGACTATGAAGTGAAGAGGATAAAGATGTATTGATGAATTGTATTAGATTTAGATTGGTTGTATTCTATGCTGGCATGAATTTGGAATGTATAATGAAATATACCTTGGACTGTATTGCTGGACTGTGCTTTATTCTTATAATTAATACCGTGGAGAGAGCGTATTCATTTATGACATGGACGACTAGGAGAACTTGCAAGCAAAGCGAAAAAAAAAATTTTCATGAAATTATAACAAAGAGAATTCTAATATAAAGAGGAAACAAAATTTCACCTAAAATCAACCAAACACGAGAGAGTAAGATGAGGCGTTACATATGTCATGCCTTTGTAGCAAGATGAAATGAAAAGAAAGGGAGAAATGAATGAAAAGAAGAAATGAAAGAAGTTGTGCAGGTTCTCGAAAGAGAATTTTCAAGGGCGAGAAATATTTAAAAGATTTTCAATTGACAAATTAAGTCAAACGACTCTCACAATTCACAAAACTTTTAAGAAAGACAAGATGAGGTCGCATGCGTGCCTGTATTTATTATTTGATTTGAAACACAGTCAATCAAATGTTTATTCAATTTTGCTCATTGCTTACGGCACCCCCACCAAATGTGTAAAATGCACAAATTTCTGATTGGGCAGACTTGGAGATCAATTCTGGAGCACAGGTCACATGAGCAAACAAACCAGCGACATATATTCATATTTCAGTGAAAGTTGAATAAATATGCAAAGATATAATTGTGAGGAAAACGAGAGATGATGGCATCAAATTCATTTATGCTATTAACGTTGTGATTGTCGTTTACAATAATAGCATTAACATGAAAATCTTGATGAGTCCCTAGAAAAATCCAGAAGCAAATCTTCAAATTGCCCCAAGCATCACAGATAGTATCGCTTGACTATATCAGAATTCACAGGCGAAGACAACTCTTCACCATCAGTGTTTGTCAGTATCAGTGCTCCAACTGAGAAAGCCTTCTTCACCACAAAAGGTCATTCCTTTCTCTTTAATTCCTATGTCTCTTGATCCTCTATAGCACTCACAGAAGAACTACCATGGTTCACGAGAGGGTTAGCTTGCACATTGGGATTGTCTTCCTGAAATTTCAGCCAACCTGCATCAATCAAACTTTGCACCTTATGTTTCAAAGTCATACAGTGCTCAGTGGAATGCCCCGAAACTCCACCATGATAAGCACATGCCACATTCGAGTTGTATCCTCGAGGGAATGGAGGTTGAAGAATCTTTGCTGGGCTTATCGTCACCATTGCATTGTTGAGCAGATATGGGAGTAAGTCAGCATATGATATCAGGATTGGGGTGAATTCTACAGGCTTCCTCTCTGAAAAATTCCTTCCCTGGTTGGTGTTTTGGTTGGTATTAGTGGTGGTATTTGGTCTTGGCGGTGCGATAGGTGGATTTTGTGGTTGATTAGGCGTTCTTGGTTGATATGGTGGTGGATAGTGGGCAGGGCTGATATTGGCTGAGTAGTGATACTGCTGAGGAGGATGTTGGTACATGGGATTATAAAGGGCTTGTGGAAAGTTTGGCCAAGTGGGAACAACAGTTACAGCATGAGCTTCTCCCTCATTCTTCCTCTCGCCACCCATCTCGGATCCCCTATTACTAGGGTTCACAAAAGCAACATGATTAAATTTTCCTTTCCTCCAACCTACTTCAATTCTCTCACCAGCAAACACTAGATCTGCAAAACTTGAAGGCATGTAACCTACCATTTTCTCGTAATAGAACACTGGCAATGTGTCCATTATCATGATTATCATCTTTCTCTCCGCCATGGGGGTACTACTTGAGCTGCCAGGTCTCTCCACCTCTGAGCGTATTCTTTGAATGATTCATTATCTCTCTTGCACATGCTTTGTAGCTGCATTCTATCTAGAGCCATGTAAGAATTGTATTGATACTGCCTAATGAAGGCATCCATTAGATCCTTCCAGGAGTGGACCCGAGAGGATTTCAGGTTAGCATACCAAATAACAGCTGCCCCAGTTAAGCTTTCCTGAAAGAAATGCATTAGCAGCTTTTCATCTTTCACATATGCCCCCATCTTCCTACAATACATCTTCAAGTGGTTCCTCGGGCAAGTGGTCCCCTTGTATTTATCAAAGTCTGGCACCTTGAACTTTGGAGGAATGACCACATCGGATACCAAGCACAATTCTGACATATCAACAAAATCATAATTTCCTCCTTCTTCAATGGCCCTCAGTCTCTCCTCTATATGATCAAATTTTTCCTTCTCAACTACAGCGGGAGGCCTCCCTCCCATCACAAAATGTAAGGGTTGTGATGGTGGTTGAAACTGAGAGACCCCCGGAGCATTTTGCACGGGGACACCAGAAAATGCAAACCCTTCACTAGTATATCTTGGATAAACTCCAAAACCAGTCTGAGTGTGGTCTTGGGGAGCTGTATGCGTTTCCTCCATGACTAAAGGAATATGGGCATGAGTATGATCGAGTTGGGGTTATTGATTCTCAGTGAATACGGGTGCAGAACTACTGATATTCTCAAAAAGAGCATGTACAGCAGTGGGCGGTGTATAATCAGGAGGCAAACCATATGGTGGAAAATGAGTATTGCTTTGGATCGGGACATAGTGAGGCCCATATGCGTTTGTCGTTGCCTCGCCTCCTTGACCTACAACACCTGAGACTGGACGACTCTCTTGATTGGAATCAGGTGGGTGAATCGAGCCCCTCTCAATGGCAGTACTAGCAGCAGCAGTGGTGGCAGCGTTGAACTCTATTGTCTTCTTCATGCTTAATATCGCTTCCATCATTGTTGTCATTTGCTCTTTCATAGCCTCCATATCAGCCTTCATTTGCTCCTGAACTTGTTCTATGTCACTCATTATCTTAGTCTTGGCACGCGTTTGGTATGGGTGTCGTAAAGCGCAGTCTTTCTTTCTTGGCACAATGGTTACTTTTTTCTGATTTCAAGGAAAAAATGTAATGAGCTATGCATAACAATGCGACAAAACAAATAAAAAAGGATGCATGCAAATGATAACTTGCTGAAGTATTATGAATTATATACAAAACGCTCAGTATAACATAAGGTCAAATCAACTCTAATTTTCATGAAAACAAAATTGTTCATTACATCTTATCAGAGTCAAAGTACAATTGGAAATAAAACACGGGTACATCAACAGTTCCTGATTATGTAAGTCGTTAGCTCAATCATGTGTTGGCAATAGTCAAAGAGGCTATGAAAACCTGATCCATCCACTGCCCCAGTTTTCGCAAACTGGCTACTTCCAAAAAATTTACCTTGACTTGATAAAACTTTTTCTTAAAAAATTGCGCTTGGTTTGACCCCATGTTCCAAGGAATGGAAATTCTGATCGTCAATACTTCAACAACCTATCATAAGGAAAATTGATGAATGAGCATGACATACTAATGCTATGCATGGGAGATGCATTTATGAGATCGAAGCAAGACGCTCAAAAGACCACCCTTTCCTGCTGTTAAACGTGTTGGGTACCATGTTCAAGTGATCTTTGATCATTTTCAGGAAAAATGAGTGTATAACCCCGACATGGTTTGTTTATGGATATGACCATGATACCCAACGAACATAACAAAGAACACGATGTAAGCTTTCGGGCTTCATTGCGACTTGACTACACATAGGAGAATGCAAGGCATGAGCAAATATATGTTATAACCATGCATGGGTGAACATGGCATGTGAATGATGATGGGAGAATGTATGTGATTGCCGAAACAAGAAATATGCTAAACAAATATGTATGAAAATGCAGTGACTTATACGAATGCAATGCATGAATATGATAAATGATGAATGCGCAAATGATATGTCCATCGCGATGCTATGAAGAGACACATGTGGTGATCAAGGAAACAAGGTGGGGTGAGTATGCTCCATGTCCTTAATTTAGGAACCTATCAGAAAGGGTCTAAAAGTCCACTATTTAGTGACAACTTCCAAGGGTAGTTTCATGTAATCTCACTGGCCTCTAGAGATATCATCCTCTAATGTAATGACAATGCGGCGATAGGGACTACCAGCGGCAATGCATCACAAAAAGAGGAAAACTCTAGATGAGGTTTCACTGTCATCAAGCGAGTCGGAGACCCAGCATGACCACAGATCGACCTCCACTCCCTATGGCTCACACAGACCCGGGTATAGGGCCCAATATCTCAAAGTGTGTGCAAAAAGTGTAGGAGTCATGTGTGAAAGGAGCAACCTAAGAATTATCCAACCCCACCTGCAAACCAATCAGAAAATTCCCAAGCAGGTACAGCAAGTATAGCACATGTCGTCTACCCTAGCATTTAATGGCACAATTTATTTCTAACTAAAAAGGAGTGACGACGTAACAAAGAATATATATACAAGCAAGAGCGAGACGAAGAATAAAAAACGAAATCGAAGCAAAATCACGAAAAGAACGATAGCGGAGTAAAACGATAACAAACGAGAGAAGAACAAAAAGAAAGAAAAAAAAGGAAAATAAATAAAGCAAAAGTCACAATAAAATTGCACATTCGATCAAATGGCTTAACTCTCTAACCAATCCCCAATGGAGTCGCCATCTGTCGCAACCTATCCGGCCACGACGGGACGGCGATGAAAAAAAGATAAAGAAGATTCCCAAAAAAGGGAAAACTTGAGAGGAGTCGCCATCAATGTTTATTTAAGGAAAACGTCAGAAAAACCAAAGGATAAGATAAGGTATGGTCTACGATTTTAGAGAAAAAGAGTTTGGGAGTCATTTACGTACGGGGAAGGTGTTAGCACCCCACACGTTCGTCATGAAGACGACAGCCTTTAATCGAGTGTGCTAAGAGTAAAGTGACTTTTTAATTATTTATCCTCCCTTACAAACATGACTTATCTTTGTTTTATTTTTGTTTATTTAGAAAAGAAAATCAAATTTTTATTTTTTTATAAAAGAAAAGATTTTATATTTTTTGTTTTTTTTTTGGGGTCGACAAGAGGTTTGCCCTCGCTCCTACGTATTCCCAAGTGCAATGAGGAATCAGACTTACGTAGTTCTTTTTTGAAAGATTTATTTTAATTGCATGAAAAAGAGTCGTTAAGGCGTTGGACCTTGAAACAACGTTGAATTTGAAGAGAAAAAAAGCGGAGAGAATCGCTTAAGGCATTTAGACCTTGAAGCGATCTTAAATTTGAAGAAAAAAGCGAAGAGGATCGCTTAAGGCATTGGACCTTGAAGCTATCTTAGATTTGAAGAAAAAAGAGAAGAGGATCGCTTAAGGCATTGGACCTTGAAGCGATCTCGAGTAATATGAAATATTTTTTTGAGAAAAAGAGAATTGAGTGATACTTCATTTGAGTATTTTTAGCTTTTTTAGAAAATATTTTGAATTTGCAGTAAACTCTACGAAATCAAGCAAGTCGGAGACCCAGCATGATATTCACAAAATCTATCCACCTGTTATTGAAACACTACCAAGCGAGTCGGAGACCCAGCATGGAGTGCACGAAACATAAGCACGTATTAAAAAAAAGAGTAATTGACATAACATTACGTAATCAAATAAATCAAAATGGAAATAGAAAGGGATAGAATAGAAGTGGGGAGTACACTTAGTAATTAGGGGTGCATACAGTAAGGATAGGGGTGCAATAAGTAGAAGTTATTTAATTACAAAATGGGCCAGGCCCAACAGATTAGGGGTGCATTTATGAATATGTGAGTGTAAACAGCATTATGTACATTGTGTCAAAGTGGGCAAGACCCAACTTTAAAGGGGGTGCAGTTATGAAAAGAATGATGTAAAAAGCATTATGAATTCTGTTTCTGAATGGGTCAGGCCCAATTAGTAAAGGGGGTGAACTTATTAAACGTGGGGTGCAAAAATTAATTTTTATGTTTTTTTGGGTTTGGAACCGGGTCGGGGCGACCCGGCCCAACCCAACCCATTTTTACTTCTTCTCCGCTTCACCTGCGCGAAAGCTGTGCGAAAAATAGGTTTTGCCCCTATTTTGGTGGTTTCGCGGCTTCCTAGGCCACCACCATGGAGGCTAAAGATACAGTGGCCACCGCAAGGTGGCTGACGATGTGGGAGGGTGGCGATGCCCCGGTGGTGAGCGCGGTGGTCGCCGGAAAACTCAAAACGGAAAAGAAAAAGAAAGAAATAGAAGAGAAAAAAAGAAGAAAAAAACGCAAACATAACAAAATCAACGAAGCTATCTACAGCAAACCACAAGCATTCCTCTGAATGAAGTAAACAACAGCCCACAAAAATAAAAAAGTAAAAACGAAAATAAAAAGAAGAAAAAGAAGAAGAGGTGAGAAGAGGTAACAATTGAAAGAAGGAGGCTGTGAAGGGAGAATGAGACTACCTGAGTAGTCTCCCCCTTTCTCTGATGGAGCCCCTTGATTGGTCTCTCTGATCTCCTCAGGATTCGTGCCTAACTTGGTAATTAATTTTCTTTTTCTATTGCCTTATTTGTGCCTCTTATAATATTGTTGTTTTTGACCTAATGGGCCTTGTGGCCTTTTTTTCCTTCCTTTTTACTATCTGCTGTACTCTTTTTTGGTTTTTGTTATCTTCTCCTTCTTTTTTTTTTTACTATCATTATTTATTATTATTTTTTATTTTTTTAAAACTGTTATATACTTTTATTATTTTTTCTTTTATCCCTTTTTTTTGCTTCCTTTTTTTTACTATTTTTTTCATTTAAAATAATAATAATAATAATAATAATAATAATAGCAATAATAATAATCTTCTCATCTTTTTTTTTTAGAGGAGTACCCAGACAAAATTAGGGTATCACAGTAGGAAAGGATTCGAGTGTCCTATTGTGTCTAGTCACATATTAGACTATTATTATTAGACTATTAATATGAAAACGTTAATGCTTAATTTATAGGATATAGGATATAGAATAAAAATCATTGAACTATTTCTTAATTTGATTACTCAAACTTTTCTCCATAAATTTTTTTACAGTTCAATGAAGTAAAGAATCAAGTGTTAATTAACTATAGCACATAATTAAGATCCTGTTCAAGACTTGCTAATTAAAAAAAAAGTTTTTGTGTCCATAATTCTAAGGTACCAACTGAAAGATGCAATTCTGGAAGGAGGTAGTCCATTCAACAGGATCCATGGCAAACAAGTGTTTGAGGATTTTCATATGAACTCAAGCTTCAATCAGCTTTTCATGGCAGCAATGACCAACCGTGCGACTTCAATTATGAACAAGATTGTTGAATCCTACAAGGGGTTTGAGAACACAATAAGCTGTGGACGTTGGTGGTGGCGTTGGGGCCACTCAACATAATAACTTCAAAATACCCTCACATAAGGGTATCAATTTTGACTTGCCTCATGTCATAGAACACTCCTCTCCGTATCCTGGTATGATCTCTAGTTTATAGGTATATATAGTTTTAGAGGATTTTTTATGAATGCTGCAAAAGATAATACCCACCCCCCCTCCCCCCCCCCCCCCAAAAAAAAAAAGAGGTCAATGGCCCATAAGTCAATAATTTTTTATTTTTTTATGAATTCCTTAACCATTAGTCATAAAAAACCTTTACTTTATTAGTTTGGAGAAAATTTAGATACAGTTTTTTGAATAGTTCAGAAATTACTATCTCATGATCAGAATTAGAGTTCTACTTTCGTAATTCTAAGAGTCTGCCTTAAATGTAAGCAAGTTAATGAAGAGAAGCTCTAATTTTAATTAGAGAATAATGCAACCAGTGAAACTACATCTATGTGTTATAACTAAATTTAATTTTCAAATAATGTATTATTAATTGATTGCAGGGAGCATGTGGGAGGAGATTTGTTTGAAAGTGTGCCACAAGGAGATGCCATTTTGATGACGGTGTGTTTTTTTTTATAGACAAAAGTTATTAGTTTGTTAATTTTTGTTAGTAAATTTAAACATTCCTTTAACAAATAATGTATCTGTCTCACTAATTTATTTCCTTTAATAAACATTGCTGAATCAATTAAATATGCCTATGGTGTTCCGAGCTTTTGCAGTGTGTGCTTCATGATTGGAGTGATGAATGGTGCTTGAAGGTGTTGAAAAACTGCTATGTTGCAATTCCTAATGATGGAAAAAGGTGATTGTTGTGGAGGGAGTTCTTCCATTTGAACCCTTAACAACAGGTGCAGTGAAGAGTATTTCCCAATTTGATGTACTGATGATGACAACAAACCCAGGAGGGAAGGAGAGAAGTGAAGAGGAATTTATGGCATTGGCAAAAGAAGTTGGATTCAGTGGCATTAGATACACATGCTTTGGCTGTGATTTATGGGTTATGGAGTTCTTCAAGTAGATAATATATGCCCCATGAGCAACTGATGCTGGAATAAAATAAAGTTACAAATTACAGTGTCTACTCTTTCCACAATGGGTAGACAAGTTTACAAGATTGTTGCAATTAATAAAATAAGCATACGGATATTGCTCGGTTCCTTTAGCCTATTATTTTTCTACCATGCATGTGAAAAGATTTTAGGAATAACATATTTTTTGAGTCAATAGATAATAATCGATGAAACACTACAGCAACAATGACCACAAAATCCTTCCCCATTAAATTCCTATGAAGTGGTTTAATACAATCCGGTGATTTTAAAAGAATAGATAATATAAGGCTAAATTCCTCCTTTTATCTTTTTTTAAATTTATTTAGTCTCTTTATATTATTGAAAAGTTTAAAGTAATTTTTTAATATTTAAAATCGAGTTAATGTTGTCCTTTTTGTCTAATTGAGACTAACCTCCGATTGAGAATTATAAGTGAACCATGAGTATAATTTAACCTAAAATAAGTTATTTTTTAGAATCGCCCAATTTGATTAGTTATTCAAACAATCGATTTTATACCAACGACAACGAAATGAACAAGTAGCTAACAAGTAATTAGCACTGGTAATTATTTTGTAAAGATGGATATTAGGAGTTAAGATGATAACTAAATTAATCTATCTTAACAAGTAAAATAAATAAATAAAAACATTCTCATGAAAAATAAAAGAAAACATTTTATTTATTTAAATAAATAAATAAATAAATATTTTAGAAAGTAATTTTATTATTTATTATTTATTTTACTTTATAATATTTCATTTTCCATCATAAGTTTCATTAGCTAAAAGTCTAAAATCAACCAATCTTATTCTTATTCTTAACGTCCTCAAACACGGTATTGACCAAACTGCAATACCACGTCACCAATTAAGCACAATAACCCAATAATGCATCATGACATTTAGAATGACCATTGACTAAGGATGACCAAACCATCTTGAACCGTAATCACCAAGAATCAACGGTTAAAGCATCAAAAGGTATCGGTCAAACCAAATAATTCCTCCGCAATAATGCATCACGATATTTAGATTTTAGAATGACTATTGTAATGAGCAAAGATAACCAAAGCATCTTGAACTGATGAAATCATCATGAAACAACGTTAATGCATCAAAGGCATCGGTAAAACCAATTAATTGGATTCCTCCCTAAACGTAGTAAAAGTTATAACTAATTGTAGTCAAAATGGTGATAGTTAAACATATTTATAATATTGTGCAATATATTAAATATTAAATTAAACTATAAAAAATAAGTTGAGTAAATTCAAATTAATACTAGTATAAAAGAATAATATTATAAGCCTTAACA
The DNA here is from genome assembly GCA_013407115.1 of Glycine latifolia. Classification (NCBI taxonomy): domain Eukaryota; kingdom Viridiplantae; phylum Streptophyta; class Magnoliopsida; order Fabales; family Fabaceae; genus Glycine; species Glycine latifolia. Next base: position 4,468,147 of record CM023956.1, read on the forward strand.
AATAAAAATTATTCATACGTCAACTTCGTCTTTGTTTCTTTTAAACAATATTTTTGAATAAAAAGATTGAACAGATAAAAAATAAAAATAAAAACATCATTTGAAATCGATTGTTTATTATTGATGTTAACTTGATTTTGACTGATTTTAGCCCTTCTTGACTAGTTCTTTGGTAAGCTAGGATTTGTCTGGAAAAGTCACCTTCCTTGTTTTGTTTATGAATTAACAATAACCATATTTTGTTTTGGTTTTGACAACTATGGTCATATGCCTTTTCTCGACATTTCACATAATTTATGGTTAGAATTTGAAGTGATCAAGTGAGGAATGCGCTTATTGTCTTATTGAGGAATGCATATCGAACAACTTAAATCACTTATGATGGAAATTGCTGAGGCTCCTTTTCACATTATCAAGACTACCCTGATATGATCAAGTTACTTGAAGATGAAATTTACAAATACTATTGAATTTTATTAATCATAAGATTCATAACTAAATATGGGAATAGCCGTTGTTGTAATAAAAAAGAACACTAGCAATTAATCAAATATTAAATGTGAAGTCAGTGGCACTAACTGCTTTGCACAAAATTAGATTGAATTATCTGTTTCTGCCTCTGTCTTCAATATTAAATTTGAATGATAAACATGATGATGCCGAATTACACTGTTTAGACATAATCCTGTATTTTCTTTTCCCCTAAGGAGGTTCAAGAAGCATGCCACTTTCCTTTGTTTGTTGGCTAGTGAATTAGTTTGAAGTTCCACCTTCCCCATAAAACGATATATCCAATATGGTTTGTAACATGCCACATTTCAGATAAACCGACAAAGCACCAGCAATTCATGTTAAATATGAGAAACGATAGCAACATTCATTTAAAAATTACCAAGTTTGGTGAGTCTCATTCATCATTGAATGATTTTATCTTCTAATTTAGGTATGAGGTTTATCAAAATTAGGATTTTAAATATATTTAGTTTTAAAAGAGAATATTGCTAACATTTTTCTTATATATACGCACATAAACACTTGTGCCAATTCTGTGTATCTCTAAAGCAAACATACACATATGAGTGATACAAAAGACAAGTAAGAAAAATGAAGCAAGAAGAAATGGAAGAAGAAAAAAGCTTCACCTATGCAATGCAGCTGGTGAACTCTAGCGTGCTATCCATGGCCATGCACTCAGCCATAGAGCTTGGCATTTTTGACATCATAGCCAAAGCAGGTGAAGGTTGCAAGCTATCTGCAAAGGACATTGCAGCTCAGCTTCCGTGCAAGAATTCAGAGGCAGCCACAATGCTGGATCGTATGCTAAGGCTCCTAGCAAGTCACTCCATCATTGACTGCACAGTGCTCCCTGATACACAAATTCCTCCTCCACATATGCAGTGGCTATATGGCATTAACTCCGTGGCCAAATACTTTGCTTGCATTGATGGTGGTGGCTCACTAGGCCCGTTGATGGTCTTGACTCAGGACAAGGCCCTCCTTCATAGTTGGTGAGTTTTTCTCTTGTTTTTGTCACTACTATTTAGAGTCGGTAGAAATAATTGCATGGTTTAGGATTTTTACATGTCCATGGCCTCGATGAATCTGCACATAATACATAATCGTGTTTCATTTACACTTTTTGTTATAAATTGAAAAACTCGACCGTGCCATGTGAAAATTAATTGACTAGGACACTTGACATTAATGGTTTCAGACTATAAAATAATTTATATAATTATATAATCTGAAACCATTACAGAGGATCACAGTCACAGTACTTCTAGTCACATTTTAGATTATATTATTAATTATAATCAAGTTCTTTAAAATATGTGACAATTAATTAATAATGCATAAGTTCTAGGATACTGGATCAAAGTTATTGAACTATTTCTTAATTTGTTTACATATAAATTAAAACAAATCAAAACTTTTCTCCGTGAATTTATTTGGAATTCAATGAAGAGTTGTGTTATATATATCGTACGTATAAGATCCTGTTGAGAATTGCTAAACCGAAAGTTTGTGTGTCCCTAATTCCAAGGTACCAATTGAAAGATGCAATTCTAGAAGGAGGTATTCCTTTCAACAGGGTTCATGGAAAACACGTGTTTGAATATTCCGACATGAACTCGAGCTTCAATCAGCTTTTCATGGTAGCTATGACAAACCGTGCAACTTTAATAATGAAGAAGATTGTTGAATCCTACAAGGGGTTTGAGCACCTCAATAGCCTGGTGGACGTTGGAGGTGGCCTTGGCGTCACCCTTAACACAGTCACTTCTAAATACCCTCACATTAAGGGTATCAATTTTGACTTGCCACATGTCATAGAACATGCCTCTACCTATCCTGGTATTGTCTCTAGTTTATAGTCTAGTTCTAGACGTTGTCTGGTGGTGCAAAAGAAAACGAAATGACCCAAAATCGAGCTCAATGGCCCCATAATCCAATGAAAATTTTCTGTTTATAAATTCCTTAACCATTATTAGCCATCAAAACCTATATTAGTTAAATAAGACAAAGCTTAGATACAATATATCCTTAAATATTTTCAATAGATAGCTAGAGCTCTCTAATTTGAATTGAAGCTTACTTCCTTAATTATAAAAGTCTGCATGAAATTTCAATTAACTCAAATTCTAATCGAACAATAATATTAAAAACAAAATATTTAAGAAAGTCCATCCATTGTAACAAAATAAAATTTCAAATCATGTAATGGTAATTGATTACAGGTGTTGAGCATGTGGGAGGAGATATGTTTGAAAGTGTGCCACAAGGAGATGCCATTTTGATGATGGTGGGTATTAAGTGCTTTGACTTCACATTAATATTTCATGTTCATGCATGCATGAGACTCATTAATTTATTTCCATCAATAAACTTTGCTTAATTAATCAAATATGGCTATGGTAATTTGTAGTGTGTACTTCATGATTGGAGTGATGAGTGGTGCTTGAAGGTGTTAAAGAATTGTTATGCTTCTATTCCTAGTGATGGAAAGGTGATTGTTGTGGATGGAATTCTTCCATTTGAACCAAAGACAACAGGTGCAGTGAAGAGCATTTCCCAATTTGATGTACTGATGATGACTACAAACCCAGGAGGGAAGGAGCGAAGTGAAGAAGAATTCATGGCTTTGGCAAAAGGAGCTGGATTCAGTGGCATTAGATTCACATGCTTTGTCTGTGACGTCTCGGTTATGGAGTTCTTCAAGTAAATGTTGTATGTCACACCTGCTGCTGATGGAATAAAATAAAATTAGAAATTGCAATATCTAGTCTTCACACAATGAGTAGACAAAATTGTTGGAATTAATAAAATGAGCAGACGGATTTTCGGTTCTTTTATGCCATTAATTTACTAGAAATGATTATAAGACTGAAATTACAATTTTAATTAAAAATAATATTAAAAGCTGTATTTACATTTTATCCTTTCAACCAACATGTTTACGGTCAACCTACTTGCAATTAATTTTCTCTTATCACAAAATGTCCATATCATCAATAATATTTGTAGAAGTTTTTTTTTTATCTATAAAAATTTAAAATAATATAAAAATTTTATAATAATTTATACATTTTTATTCAATTAACTAAGCTAACTGGATTCCCTTGACATATTTGTGGGAATTTAATTTATATGTATGAAATTATATATGTTTAATATATTTTTTTTGAAACTTATATATAACCTGTTCCAAAAGTCCATACATCACTTATTTCATTAATATTATATATATCACCACAAAGAATATTTAGAGGTTATTATAATTGGTCAACAATGTATGAAAGTTTAATATTATTAATAAAATATATGTGATGTCACCAGTTATTATTATTTTTTTGTACTGCAGTGATGTCACGAGTTATTAATACTTTGTAGTTGTAGTTATATATAAAATTGATCATGAAGACACATTTTCCCGGTAAAAATTTAATTTAATATTTTGCTATTAACGCGCGAGTTCTGCCAAAACTTAATTCTGGATTTCTGGGCACAGTTTCCTAGGCAGTAAGTTACTTTTGTTGTTTAGCTAAATAATTGTACCGTTACTACCGTAGCTACTTGATGATTTTCTTCGAATACTCAGACAGAGAGTGTGCATGAGAGAGATTTTGGATGTATTTATACCGTGTGTCTGGTTACTTATCTTCACTCAAAATTGATCCACGTCTAGCTTCTACGTCTTTAGACATTGTTTGATATTTCCTGTTAACGTAGATCCATAACACATGCAGTACTAAACACACTTAATTTTAATCTGGCGAATTAATAGTTAAATTAGATATATAACACGTTATCATATTAGAACTTGAACTTATATTCTAAATTTGAGAGTTTAATTTTAATATACTCTTTAAGTATACCTAAATTTTTTTATCTCATTAATTAATGAATTATAAATCACTTTAAATATAATTTGTAAAGATTATACGTATAATTAAAAGAGAATGTATGGTAAAAGATAAAACTGCTTTTTGTGTACAATTATTTTCCCACCTGTAGATATATATCCTACAAGCAGACACACACTTCATGTACTAAAGGCAGCTAGCTTCAATTAAGACAACATTTTCTAGCTCTTCCCTATTTGTCTCTCTCTATAGCTCGCTGCTTTGTTTAATACATATTCATATATCATATAGAAGAACATGGCTCCATTATCGGAAACCAATAACGGTGCAGCCATGCACCTTAAACACGTTGAAGAAGACCAAGATGATATCCTTTTCACCATGAACATGATGTCTACCATGGTGTATCAGTTTGTGGTTCGGACCGGATTGAGTTAGGGATCTTTGACATCATTGCGAAAGCCGGTGAAGGTGCGAAGCTTTCAGCAGAGGAGATTATAGAGCAACTTGGCACTAAGAACCCTGAAGCTCCCACGATGTTGGACTGGCTTCTCAGGTTATTGGCTAGTCACTCTATGCTATCTTCCTCTCTTGATGCTAAAGATCACCAACATGGCCAAAAGTCTCCTAAGGGACTCTATAGTCTTACCTATGCTTCCAAGTATTTTGTCACTGATGTTGATGGTATATCATTCGGAGCTACCTTGAACTTGCTTCACGATAAGGTCTTCTTGGAAAGCTGGTCAGTTTATAGTTCTATTAAGTATATTGTTAACTAATATCTTTAGGATAATATAGTTAAAGAACTAAAAAGGAAAAAAATTATCGTGTAATTGTGAAAATCATTGAAGAATATAAAAGAACAATAGAGAATACAATTTATCGTCTCTCAATAAAAATATTTATACTTTAAATTTCTTAATTAATATCTTTAGGATACTAATTAATATTTATGTTCTCTTAATATCTATTTAGTAACTTGCAGCAAAACCTTAATTTCATACCATCAATATTATTAATTAGAGTTTCATTTCTAACCTTATCAATATAAAATTTCAACAATTAAAAATTATCATTGATATAATTTTTAAAATAATTATTATAAGTCAACAAATTTACTATTTAAGATAGGTTTGTCAATTACTATATAAAATTTCCTAACAATTTTTTTGATCGGTAAATGTAACCTCTTTTTTTCTCATTTTAATCTTTAAACTTTTGTTATTATTATTATCACTTAAGTCCTTAGACTAGGAACCAAAAGGAAAAAAATGGATTAATTTCAAAGACTTAAATGAAATCCTAACTAAATTTAGGGATTTATTTGAATTTATGTTGAGAGATTAAAATGATAACATGATACAAATTTAGAAACTAAATTGATTATTTATTTTATATTTTTTTTTTACTTCAATATCAACCACAGGGTAAAAAATTAGGAATATGGCCTAAGTAAATATTTGATAAAAGTTCAAAAACCCTCCTGTAGAGTAATTGAATAAAAAATAAATTAGGTTTCTTTCAATATTAAGTCACCTTTTTGTTTTCAATACGCGACTTAAAAACTATTGTTTTCTATTTCTAGTCTACCGATCGAACATAATATATATATATATATCTTCGGAGAAAAATGTTATTGGTGATAGAATTTTAAAAGGTGACCTTATGTGATGTGCATGCTTTTTTCTTTTTAATATAATGAATGGTTTACGTTGAATAATATATAGAACCGAACTAATTAAAAGTAGCCATCTTGGAAGGGGGTGTAGCATTCAACAGGGTTCATGGCATGCACGCATTTGATTACCCAGCTGTTGATCCTAGGTTCAATGATGTTTTCAACAAAGCTATGTTCCTCCTTACTACTATAGTCATGAAGAGGGTTATTGAGTTCTACGAAGGTTTTAAGAACATTAATAGGCTTGTGGATGTTGGTGGTGGTCTTGGGATCATTCTCCACCTAATTACTTCTAAATATCCCCATGTTCAAGGTGTCAATTTTGACTTGCCACATGTGAGCATGCTCCTACCTTCCCCGGTATGTTCTCGTAGCCATTTAATTATTTGGTGTATTATATTTCTAATCAAGAGAATTAACATGCAAGCCTTTACACTTTTTCAATATATAGTGCGCGTTGAATGGTGAATTGTTCAATTTTATTTTGATGTTGCAGGCGTGCAACATGTTGGAGGAGATATGTTTGACAGTGTCCCTAACGGAGACACCATTTTTACGAAGGTGAATTGAAAATTTATTGGAATTATCCATCAATTTTTTTTCTTACTGGACGTTCAATTCCCGTTATTTTAGCTTCAATAAATTTCAATCTCTAGTGACTTTTAATTGTTTAAAAACTATCCCGGTACGAAGTTTTAATATTTTCCCACCATCACTTTTGTATTTTAAGACATAAATACTTTGGTATTATGAATTTAAAAAGAGATTATGAGCAAATATTTGGTCAAAAAGTAAACTACCCTATATGTACCAACATGATTTTTTTTTTAAAAAAAACTTTGCCAACCATTGCCATGGTGTGATGGCCATGGACCAAGCCTTAAAAGATGTACTGTTGAATTTAATTTTAAAATTCACGTCCATAAAAAAAATTATCTCCTAAATATCTCACGTTGTTTGTCAGCATCTCACATATATTATAAGGGATAGTGTTATTAAGTTCAAGCAGTCACCTTCAGAAAAACAATTAAAGCAGCCGTTTTTTTGTTTGAGAGGGTGAAACAATCGTTAGGGAATCAGATATATTACTACCAAATTCCACGTAATCAATAAATTATAAATCATAATAAGTATAATGTATGAGTTCGCGGTGACTGAAAATATAAAATAATTATATATTAACAATTAACTAAAAACATTATTGATATAATTTTTCATACAGTAATTATAATCATAACAAATTTATTATAAATAATAATTTATTATTGAATAATGATAAAAAAATTATTTTATATTATCAATCAATCACTTATTTTCTCATAACTTAGAATATAATTATCATAAAAATAATAATCTTATCATATAGGTCAATTAATCAGTGTATGAACTTTTTTCCCCTTATTTATGTAACAGTTTTTTCCTTTCCAAAATTTTCAGTGGATACTTCACGATAGGAGTGATGAACATTGTTTGAAATTGTTGATGAATTGCCATAAAACTATTCCCATTGATGGAAAAGTGATTGTTGTCGACTTGATACTTCCCGTTTTCCCCGAGAGCACACAATTACTGCTAAGAGTGGCTTCCAAGCTGACCTCTTACTGATGACTCAAAGCCCAGGAGGAAAAGAGCCAACCCAAAATGAGTTCATTGAATTAATTTCCAAATTAGTATACGCTTGAAAATAGATTTTTTGTTTTTTTAAGAAAACTCAATGAATTAATTTAAAATTCTCTCTGTTGTGTCATCAATTGGCGAATTTAGTAAGTATGCTGTTTTCAATAAGTATTCCTTTATATGTTCATTTTTCTGTGAAATGATCAATAGGTTTTCTTATATAAGCTAAATTATACTTTTGCATTGATATTTTATCTTATTTTTAATATTCATTAATCGTTCAATAAGTATAACTTTCTTATTATTTAGGTGAAAAATAAAGAGTTGACTTGATCGTTGAAAAAAAAGACACAGATTTAAATTTCTTTTATTAATAAACTACTAAAAAAATTATAGACAAAAAAGTTTTATTTAATCAAACCTGACTCACAAGCCGTGAACAGATTCCCTACCTAAAGAGATCTAATTACAAGGTGGTAAGATTCTCCTTCCGACACTAATAAATTAATAATTAATATTAACCGATAATTTAAATCACTCTAGATAAGTATGTCTACTTGAACAATTCCATAACCCAAAAGCCAAAGACAACAAATAAATTTGATGCCACTGAAACCAGAACCTAATGCCAATATAAATCAATAGAATTATGAATAAAAGATTATATCCTAAGTTCAAAGAAGGTTCCTCTGTATACACTACAAAAAAAAGCGCGGTTTTCCGATGGACATTTTCCCACCGTCTAATTTCCGTCGGAATTTTAAAATTTTCCCATGGGTAACTTCAGGAATGAATTTAATTATAATTTATTTTTTAGTATATTTACAAAACCTAGAAGCAAGGGCACTCATCACTCCTCACTCACTCGGCATCGCGGCGCACACACAAAACCCTTCCCTTTCTCAGTCTCTCACCTGGCAAAAGAGAACCGACAATGGTCCTGCACTGTGGGTGCTTCATCCCTTCCCCGCAGTCCTCAAGGCCGCTGCCATCCACGACCTCAGTCCCTCACTTGGCAAAAGAGGGGAGCTTCTCGCGGGAGAGATGGGCCTCGAGGTCGGCAAGTTTGGCTTTGGCGTCATCTACCTGCTCGTGGGTGGGGCGGGCCCCGATGAGTTTGAGGACGGATCTGGTCTGGGAGACGTCGGAGATGGCGCGGGTCATGGAGGCCAACATTTCGGGGTCGGCGAGATTGGGCATTTGGCCGACGACTGATGAAGGAGAATAAGAGGAAGGTGGTTGTTCGATGTCGAAATTATGGGAATGGGAAGGGGAAGCGGCGGTGGGGGTTTTGGCGCTTAAGGAAGGGAGACGGGACATGACGTAGGAGAGAATGGGGTGGTTTCCTGGGTGGGGATCCATGGCGGTGTCCTGAGCCATTCGGGGACAACCAACGGCATCGGTCATGTCAATTGGTAATGATACATTTTCCGCTCTTCTTCCTCCGTTCGACTTATTTATGCTTTCTTTTAGTTATTTACATGAACGAGTATGCATTGGAAGTCACGAGATAATGGAATCGGAACTTTGTTTTGAGTTATTTGGTTTGTTTAAGTAACTAAGAAACCTAAGAGAGTGTATAAGTTTGTGTGTTCTGCGTCGATTTTGACCAGGTTCTAGCATTTTGTTCCTTCAAATTGTAACTCTCTTCATATATATATGGCATATTTAATTAAGCACTTCATAGTTCACAGAACTACTGTGTACCACAACATATAGCACTCATGATGGGGTTTTTCATAGGAACTACACAATTCATTTGATTGATTCATTTGCTGTATGGTTTCATTAGTTACTTGTGACCTGTTTTGCACTATCTGGTTATAAGTAATATTGTATAATGCAAATTGGAATCTTCAGAAGAAAGTAACGGTTCTCTTTCCTCCTCTGACTAGAATTTTCAACTTTGATAAAAGGGAAAACGAGGCAAGGTGTTGACTGGGGAAGTTGATTGAATGGAAAAAGTTTGTTGGCCATATTTTGATCCGGAGTATGAGAACTTCAGCAACAGAATCAACCCTCCAAGGTTCACTGTTATCTTCCCTTGAATTACAACTTTGGTTTTCTTTTCTTTTCCTTTTTTTTTCCCAATGGTATGCAAATTATGCAGATTCTCTAGGCATTTGTGGAAATTTAGCCCTCTATTGGATTTTTCTGTGTTGCTTAATTGCTTTAATACAATCTTAAAGTAAAAAGGAAAAAAAAAACAGAACAACATAAAATTAAAACCTTCAGTAATTCCTAACTTAACTAGTCATGTGTTATATAAGGAAGATGTCATCAATTTAATCCTCACTTGAGTAAGTTAAAACTCCCAATGGTATACACTCTGTCACTCACTATGATCTTTTTTTCCAATTTTTAATACTATTTTTTATGCTAGTAATATATATCCAACTAAAAAGCCACCCTCTGAACCATCTAGGAATGAAAAAAACTTTATAATTTTTCCTGCTACACACTCAGGCAATATATATATTTCACAATCTTTGCAGTAATGTGACAGGGAACAAGCTTTCGGGTCCAATTCCTAAGGCTCTCAAGGAAAAGGACGATTTGCAATTAAGGTTTTCAATACAATATTTCATATTTTTTGGTCCATTAATTTGTTGTCCATCTTTTGCTTCGTTTGACTATTTCCCTCTTTATAATGAATTGTGATTTAGTGACCAATGACCAAAGTTAAGTACAATGCATCATATGAAAATATGGCTATATGTAGCAAAATAGTTAATGAGCAAAATAAAAATATGAAGAAAGAAAGAAAAGTTGAAAATATGAAATTTATGTTTGAGCGGCATTACTATCAAAGTATCACTAAACTAGCAAAGCCAAAATCTTACCCTGCTAGGATGACTTAATTAGGTGGAGGTATTTTACTAATGGGTAACAGATTTTTGTTATTAAATATATTGTGGCAGTTGCTAAAGGAATAGAACGTTAAGCCAAGGCTGTGCTCCCACCCAAAAGTAAGTCCTTGGCTTGTCATATGAATTTTTTTTTTATCCACAAATGCTTGTCTTATGAATAGTTATTTGTAGTCCTGTTTTTTCTTCTATGATATTTTTTATAAGAAAAAATGGCATATGAATAATGAAATTGAAATTGTCCCTAAGCATTCTTTTATTCCTCTGTCATTGCTTATTTTATTCACGCATTCCTATTGTTAAGATTTGAATTTATTCCAAATTTTACGCTGCACAATTTTATCACCAAAATATTGGCCAGGTCCAAGTACCATAAAATAAATTAGTAGATACTAGAAAGTCAAAAAACGGGCCAGCCCAATTTAGTTACAGGGCCAAGTATTTAAAGCAATCAGAATTGGTGATTGATTGCTATTTACATTACTTTCAATTACTATTCACACTTTTAAATTAATTATTATAATTTTGTAGTATGTTAGTATTTATCTCTTATATTTATTACTTTGACATTTTATATATTATTATTTATCTCTTTTCTCATAAGGACATAATTGAAAAATAAAAATTATTCTTAGAATTTTAAAGTTCAATCAAAGATGTGTTTAAAGTTCTACCCTCTCATCACTTTGCATTGTTTAGCCACTTTGTATGCTTTAATGATACTGGTGGTATCACTTAACTTTGTCATCAATTTAATCCTCACTTGAGTAAGTTAAAACTCCCAATGTTATACACTCTGTCACTCACTATGATCTTTTTTCCCAATTTTTAATACTATTTTTATGCTAGTAATATATCTGATTTTGGATTGTCAAGGATCTTTTCAGATGATGGTGACACCCATGTATCAACAGCAATTGCAGGCACCCCAGGATACCTTGACCCAGAGTATGTATTGTTCTCATGTCAATTACCATTTCAAATTTAACATATAACAATCCAACTTAATAATACACTCAAGGATAAATCACTCTTTTGCTTCCTGAAAGTTTAACCTTTATTGCATGGGTTTTCAAAACTAAAGAAATTATAAATAAATCCCTAAAATTGTCAATCATATATCTTTTTTTTTTTGTGAAAAGTCAATCATATATCTTTATGTGCAGGCTCACTCTTTGAGAAAGTGTTGAAACTTAATTGTAGGTTCTTATCATATGAAAAGAAAGTGTTGAAGTTAGAATTCTGTATGTAGGAAGCTCGTTCTCAGACACGAAAACTGCAGAGGGTAAACTTACTATTGCATTAAGAGTGTTTTGGTTCAACTTGTTGAAGAAATAACTGCTTATATTTATTTATTTCCTGAGAATTTTTATTTTTTTTAAGAAAATGAGATTATTTTCCTACAAAAAGCAATTCCCAGACTTGCACTTCTGGATCAAAAGTTCTTGTTCTATACAATGAATTGACCTCTATTAGCTCTTCTTTTTGAATTTTGAATTGAATTATTTGATCAATTGCTTTGTTTTATTTTAGGCTACAACTTGCATTGAACTATGAAAATGTGAAACATGATAGCAAAGGAGATTTGATTTTTTTTATCTGCTACTGGACCCCAGTGGATCGACTACACCAAATCCCTCTTCCTCGAGGTAACCCCCCAACACTCTCATAACTTGCCAGTTATACTATATAACGATGTTTGTGTTCCTCCTCTCACTTATCGTGCACAAGAGCACCGAAGCAGTGTGGCTAAAGGTGCAGTTTACTTGTTACAATGTTATGAAGGACTAGAAGTAGTGTGGGGAAATCAAGGTTGCACTTACCTTTAATCCTGAGGTAAATTTATCAGCCCTTTTAGTGCTCTTTAACCAACCACACAAGCACTAGTACTGCAGAGTTTGTATTGACACTTTTAAGAATTTTAGAATATTTTATTTGGTACTAGCAGATTTTGGTATTGGTCTCACTTTTTGAGTCTAGAGAATATTAGGTTGGAAAGAAATGTTAGAATTGCCTAGAGGGTAGTCTTCCATCGAGTTCATTTCAGATTAAGTAGTTTTTCTAGCTGATTTATGGTGTTCTGCAATTTTAGTGAAGTCTTACAGGGAGATTGGCATCCTGTATTGCATACTTTTTATATTATTATATTAAGTTTTCTATTCATTAAGATTAATACTTATAGTTGCAATCTTAGAATTGTTGTTCCAAGTCAGAAGCTATGGTGGCTCTCCTATTGTATTATCCTAGTCATAATTGGGGATGATTACATAAATTGTGAAATAGTGCTATTCTAATTAAATGGGATCTCTTATGTGTGTGCGCCAGCTTGAATTTTTTAATATATATATTCCATAAAGAATTGGTGTGTAAGCATTGAATGAAAAAAATACAATTTGATTTTTTTTTAAAAGACATTCTAAGACGGTTATTTTAAAAACCGTCTTAGAAGGTGTCGATGTAGAAAGCGCTTATGCTTGTATTTCCGACGGATTTATCTGTCGAAAATTTCCCACGGGTGATTACCGACGGATATATCCGTCGGAAATTACCGACGGACAAAAAAATTACCGACAAAAAGTCATTTCCTACGAGCGTTTTACCGACGGATTTTTGTCCGTCGGAAACTCTGTTTTTCCGACGGATTTTCGGGTTTAGCGACGGATTTTGTCCGTCGGAAATCAGCGATTTTTTTGTAGTGATACTTTTATAATCTTAAACTGAGCGTATAGTCCACATTTATTAGTATCATCATCGTGGCTAATATAGTAAATAAGATATATTGATAGCAAAGTTCAAAAGTGATTTGTATAGGTATATAAGTAAAAGATTCAAAAAGATCACACAGACATCGTTGGCTTTGGTCTTACCTCAAATATGGTGTGCCACTTGGATGTTTAGTAGACTAATAATGTTTTGGTTAGGGGAGGGTGAGACTGAGATATTGTCATGCGTTGGTGCTTCCGTTTACTTTTGATTCTTTTTATACTAGAGAGCAATCAAGTCTTGCTATGTGCTAATTGTATTGAGTCTAGAGTTGTGCTCATTTCAAGCATTTACAATTTTAATGATTTTTGCTTATTCATTTTTTCTTTTTTAAAAAAACTATTGGGCGTTGGTAAACAAGGCCAAAGGAGATTAAAAAAGAAAGAAAGAAAATATACAATGAGACAAATATAAAGTACTTCATAACACTAGTGTGTGTCCAAAATAAATTGATCTTTAATAACGACAAGTCATCCAAATTGCAGCTACGAGTTACACCAGAAGCTAGAGATTACATATAAAATAAAGTTTAAATATATCTAGGGAAAAAAATATAATTCTTTTATTTTTTTTATGGTACAACCACCTACCCTCCGCAACATGTATGTACTTATAGAGAGAGTTATGAACTGTAATCCACGTCAACAGTCAACACATGCGTTTGGAAGGGCCGGGGTACCCAGCAATTCTTAAGGGCACAAATGTCATATTAAAGACAGATCGACCTTTCAAATATCAAATTTGTAAGATTGAACGATATCTACATATAACTATAAGGATCTAATATAGAGTGATCCAACAACCACAACAACCATTATTAAAATAGACCCTCATGTAATTTTAAAACTTGAATTTAAACCTAACTAAACTGTAAAATGTAGATCATAAAAGTGTTATCTACCGCTTGTTGATGTAACATCTCCAACAAATATGATCCATGTCAAAACACGCGTTTGTATGTGGTACACAACAACTCTTATGGGCACACGTACGATCAAGATCTTTTGCAGATATTTATAAATGCATGAATCTCAGCCATTAATTAATATTTTTATTTAAATAAAATATTGATAGAAGAGTATAAATTAAAAAGAGAATGTATGGTTAAAATTCAAACTGCATCCCGGCCGTACAGTTGTTTTTTCAAATATAGAGGATCAAAATTCATGACACACATTTGGTAGGACAATTATATTTGAATACTCCTTAATTAATTTTTAACACCTCGTCAATACATTTTATTTCTTTTAATCTTTTTTTTCTTATCACATTGTTTCACTTGTCATACCAATATTTTTATATATTTATCCTTCTATACATCTATATATACCCCTAATAGCAGACACACACTTTATCGCGTACTAAAGGCAGCTAGCTAGCTTCAATTAACACAACATTTTCTAACTCCTCTCTCTTTATAGCTGCTTTGTTTGGTACACTCATTTCATATCATGGCTCCATCATTGGAAACCAATAACGGTGAAGCCATGCACCTTAAACAGGTGGAAGAAGACCAAGATAGTATCCTTTTCGCCATGAACATGATGTCTGTCATGGTGTATCCATTTGTGGTTCGGACCGCGATTGAGTTAGGGATCTTTGACATCATAGCGAAAGCCGGTGAAGGTGCGAAGCTTTCAGCAGAGGAGATTATAGAGCAACTTGGCACTAAGAACCCTGAAGCTCCCACGATGTTGGACCGGCTTCTCAGGTTATTGGCTAGTCACTCCATGCTATCTTCCTCTCTTGATGCTGAAGATCACCAACAAGGCCAAAAGTCTCCTAAGAGGCTCTATAGTCTTACCTATGCGTCCAAGTATTTTGTCACTGATGCTGATGGTGTCTCGTTCGGATCTACCTTGAACTTGCTTCTTGACAAGGTCTTCTTGGAAAGCTGGTCTGTTTATAATTCTATCAATATCTATTTTCTGACTCACTGCAAAATCTTTCATTCAGGATTAACTAATTAAGAATCATTGTTAATATGTCTCATTGTTAATGTGTCTTTTAAGATGATTATGTAAAAATTAACAAATTTATAATTAAATAACAATTCTTTACACTTACTGTAACTCTGTAAGCATACTTACTATTTATTCTTCTTACTTACTAGCCAATTGTGTGAATCACCCTTTCCAGCTGCACATTTAAAGCAAACAGGATGTACATGTATAGTCAACATCAACTGATTATTGTAATAGCCATCATTTTTTTTTTGGGCTGAGTATAGCCATGATTTCCATGGACAAAGTTGATATATACCAACTAACAATTACAATATGACAAATAATACTTAATGCACAACAAATTATAAACAAGTTGTACAACAAGAGAGATAAAATTAAAATGTAACAAATAATGAGTGAAGAGATAGATACTAAAAATAAAAATAATGTTGCATAAGTTATTGTATGAAATAATTATTGTATATATATCACATCTTATAGTTAAGTTTTAATTTATTATATTAAACATGTTATAGTCTAATTTATGAATATGAGTTCTTTAAATTTATTCAATTGTTATTTAAATTATTTATCTAATCGTTCCCTAACTAGAACAAGAGTGATGTCTGTACGTAGTTATAATAGAATTTTATTTCAGTCAACCACAGCTGTTGGGTAGAAAATTAGGAGTATTTAACAAATTTTTCTTCTCTGCTTTTATTTAATATTGTTATTTAAAATTTTCACAAAATCTGAGTACCTTTATTTAAATAAAGAAATTCGGTTTCTTTCAATATCATTGTTTATATTTTATTATTATAGGAAATAGGCAAGAAGTCACCCATTTTGTTTTCAACAGACGACTTAAAAACTCTTATCTTCTACTTCTAGTCTACTGCAAACATATCATATTATTCCGAAAAAAATGTTAGTGGTGGTAGAATTTTGAAAGGTGACGTCTGACATGTGATGTGCATGTTTGTTTTTTCTTTTTATGATAATGAATTATTTGCGTTGAATAATAGGACTGAACTGAAAGGAGCCATCTTGGAAGGGGGTGTAGCATTCAACAGGGTTCATGGCATGCACTCATTTGAGTACCCAGCTGTTGATCCTAGGTTCAATGATGTTTTCAACAAAGCTATGTTCAACCTTACTACTATAGTCATGAAGAGGGTTCTTGAGTTTTACGAAGGGTTTACGAACATTAATAGGCTTGTGGATGTTGGTGGTGGTCTTGGGATCAATCTCAATCTAATCACTTCTAAATATCCACATGTTCAAGGTGTTAATTTTGACTTGCCACATGTCATAGAGCATGCTCCTACCTACCCCGGTATAATAACCTCATCGCCATTTAATTAATTTGTTGCATATACTAATCGAAAGAAATTAAGATAGACATGAAAGGCTGTACATTTTTTTAATATATAGTATGCGTTGAATTGTGAATTGTTTAGTTTTATTTCTATGTTGCAGGTGTCGAACATGTAGGAGGAGATATGTTTGAGAGTGTTCCCAACGGAGACGCCATTTTTATGAAGGTGAGTTCAAGATTTATTGGAATTATCCATCAATTTTTTTTTTCTTACTAAACATTCAATTCCCGTTATTTTAGCTTCAATAAATTTCAATCTCTAGTAACTTTTAATTGTTTAAAAAGTATATCTCGATCGGTATAAATTTTCAATTATTTCCCACCTTCACTTCGTATTTTTAGATATAATTACTTTGGTATTAGGAATGTAAAAAGTAACATGTTCAATTGCAAATATTTAGTCAAAAAATAAACTACCTATACCTACCAACAAACTGATAAAATAATTAAATAAATAAAGAATTAAATATATTTATCATATATAAAAAATATGTTATGAAAGATTGAATATCATGTAAACCTAATCACTTAACATATATTTAAATTAAATTCATATCATTATTTATTATTTAATTTATTTAAAAATCTAATTATTATATTTTATTAACTAATAATAAATAAAAAAGGGCCACCATGGTTTAGGAGCTATTGTTGTTTATGTTTCTCTTTTCCTTTCTCCCTCTACCCCACCCTCTCTTTAAACCAAGACGGTATCTTCCTCCTCCAAGCCAAACTCCAACTCTCCAACCCCAAAAACGCCCTCTCTGACTGGAAGCACGGTGACGCCATCCCAATCAACTGGACCGCCGTCACGTGCGTTGCCCCACCACCTTCTGCAGCCTCCCCTCCCTTGCCTCCCTCAACTTTTCCAATAACAACCTTAATGCCACCTTCCCCGATGCCACATTCTTCGCCTGTGCCACCCTTCGCCACCTCGACCTCTCCCAACACCTCCTCTACAGCGCCATCCCCACCTCGTGGCTGCTCAAGAACTTCCTCTCCATTGTCGTCACGGTCATCCCAACATGGCACGTGGTTCCCACGTAGTTGTGAGATCTATTGTCGTTGACGATGGAGGAAGAGATAGTGGTGGTGAGTGGCGAGTATGTTGGAGAAGAGGCAGTGGTTCACGAGGGTGGAGAAAATGACGTAGATTCTAATTTTGTTGCCACTAGCAATGGCCTAAGGAAAAGGAGAAGAAGAGGGTGAGAGAAGAAAAGGAGAAAGACGAGTATGTTACATCAATTTGGATAATGTTAGTGATTGGACTTGATGATATAACATTATGTTTGTTATATCATTACATAATAAAAGGGAATGATCAGATATAATAGTGAAACGTAAAAAGATGTCAAACACGTAGATAAACATAAGTGAATTTTAGATAATAAATTAAAAAATAACCTATTTTTCAAATATAATAAACATATTTAAGTCATAAATACACTATCCTAACCAACTTGCGATAATGGAGTGTCATAGACCAAGCCTTAAATATGTACGTTTAGTGATTTGGTGAAAGAGGCTTTATTGGGGGTTTACTTTTAAAATTTGCCAAAAATCTGAGCACCACTCAATATTTTGTAATTATTTCTTTTTTAGCACGTTTTGCGCTTAAATTAAAGTTATATTCTTCGTTAATAAAAATGTTTTTACTTAAAAAATATGCAGTATTGAATTTAATTTAAAGTTCATGTGCATAAAAAAATTTATCTCCTAAATATTCTTCCTGATGGCTGAGCATATCCCGAGAGGAAGTAAACTAAATTATAACCAAGTTTACCCTAACATATAATATAAGGTATAGTGTAATTAAATTCAAGTAGCCTTTGGGAGTAAAATATTTTACTGTCGAATTTTATACTTTCAATCAATTGAAAAGTTTTATAAGTTTGACTATTAAAGGAGTAATTAAATTCAAGTAGCCTTTGGGAGTAAATTATTATACTGTCGAATTTTATACTTTCAATCAATTGAAAAGTTTTATAAGTAAGTTTGACTATTAAGGGAGTAATTATAAAAGAAAATAAATTTACTATTCATTAATTTGTGATTACAGGACAACGTCAAAATTCTTAAACATCTTTAATTATGTGACGGCTTTTCTGTACCTATTTTTTCAGTGGATACTTCACGATTGGAGTGATGAACAATGCTTGAAGTTGTTGAAGAATTGTCATAAAGCTATTCCTAGTGATGGAAAAGTGATTGTTGTGGATGTAATTCTTCCCGTTTTGCCCGAGAGCACAGTTACTGCTAAGAGTGGTTTCCAAGCTGACCTCTTAATGATGACTCAAAACCCAGGAGGAAAAGAGAGAACCCAACATGAATTCATGGAATTGGCATTAAGTTCCGGATTCAGTGGCATCAAATTCGTTTGCAATGTCTCTGGCTTCTGGGTTATGGAATTTTATAAGTAAACACACTTATCGAGTGTTGCTCAAATTGTTCTTCTATTATCCTTGCTTGTTGCTTGATAAAATAGTATAATGCTTGAACATTATTTACCAGTTATCCAAGGACATATGTTTAATCTTTGTTGTCGTTATTATATATAAAAAAAAGATCTTAGGCAATAAAGATCTTACCTCGTATTGTGAAGGTATTTCCATGGTTTATGTTTGGGCCTTTATATTTATTTATCAATAACGAAAAAAAATAATGGTTGGATCAAAATCTTTCTGGTAGAAAAACAATGGTATTTTTCCTCGTCATTTTTTAAAATTTCATCTTACACGTATATTAATGTCAGCACTCAGAAAAACCATTCTTAGGTGTAAGTAACACTGCTCCTAGTCAAACATATAGATTGCCAGCCAGTTTTTTTATACCGTGATTGCGACCTTTATTTGATGGAATCGTATCGAAGAAAATATTGTCGCTCAAAGGATGAAAACTGTCTTCTATTGACTTTCTCAATGCTTTGCAAGATGGTAATTTGGAAAATTTTCAATTATTCGTAACGATTTCTTTCATGAAATTTTTTAATGGAATTTAGTGACATCTCATTCTATGAAATTATTGGGGTGGTTCATGGTTGTCGACCACTCAGCCTTAAAAAATAGAATAAAATTGGACAAAACGGAATTAGTTCCATAATCCCAACCAAACCATTGCAAGAAGTAGACTAGATTTCACCATATTGATTTTTTGGGAATTGAGTAATTCCAATGAAAGTCAGTTCTATGATTCATTAAGACATTAAAAAAGCAAAGATAACACAAGACGCATGTATAAGGAGTGTTGATTCCTCAAATTATGGAAAACAAATATTTCCCTAGTTCCTCAAAAGTCAAAAGTTTCTGCTTACTGGGCAACTGCCATTGAACTTATTCTCCGCCACCCTAATGTTGGGAACGGAATATAAAGGGTTGAAACTGGGGAAGGTTCATTCTAGAATAAGTTAACTAGCCCACTCAGCAAATAATACGAAATTAAGAACACCACCTTACAAATTGTGTATTTTTTGTGTGGAGATGTATGCTCTACAGCTGCTCAATTACAGAAAAAAATAAGTCAAAAAGAATCAATCTTCTTTGATGAATTAAGATCAACTTATATCTCAGCATACAAAAGTTGAGATGCATAAGTTAATTTGGATTCATTTTATTTCCCTACCATGCAATCATGCATGCACAAGTCACCTCTTTGAGTTATATTTTTTAATCCATAATTTAGGAAGAGAAGATGGTGTTTCAGTCCAAGATAGAAAAAGTGTTTGGAATGAAAACACATTTCTAAAGGTACTTACATTTACCTTATCCGAAAAAACGAGTGAAGATTCAAACCTGTTAGATACAACATACGAGTCCATGTGTTGCTGCACTCGACAAACCTCTTGAGGTTTCTCTTAAATATATTATTCCGACACACTTTCTACAATACTTTTTTCTAATACATCTCTTCTCTCAATCTCTCTTCATTACATTACCTGTTTTATCTCACCCATCTCTCTTTTCTCATCCTACAATTGTAGAACTAGTTGTAGGAATAAAATTTATAAATCTCTTTGCATACTTAACATCAAATAAAATGGAAATATTTTATCAAAGTTATCTGAAAGCATGCTGCATGCAGATAAATAACAAATATGTTCATGAAATTCTTTCAAAGTCATTGAATTCAGCTCAATGAACTCAATTGCTTTATCTTATCCTTGTAACCAACCACTATAGATAATTGAGGAAATGAGATTGTCTTAGAAGTGGATCAAGATATATAAAAAGATACAATTTTTTCAGAACATAGTACATTACTTGGGATAAAGTATGGTCAGAAGCTCATGGCGACAAAATGAAGCATGATGACAACAAAAGGAAGCTGCAAGATATGACTATTTCGTGTCAACAGCATCTCAGCATTTCCTAACTTTCAGTTGCTCCCGAGTATTTCATTGTATGTTTCTTTTACTTTCCGTACCAAAGCTTCCCTGGTATTCAATTAATCAGGTTTATTGACAACTTCTTTTCATGGGAAAATTAGTTGTTGAAAATCATTAATCATCAAGTTAACGATACATTGTACCAAATAATAGTAAATTATTGAAGAATAATTGTGCTCACCTGTCTGGTTTGAAAACTATGTTCTTATATACAAACCACTGCAAAGAAACAAGTAGAAGATGAATGATAGGTTTTCATGTAGATAAAATCCAGTACTACAAGAAATTTTTTAAAACCATTCTTATGTATGAGTAATTATTAAAACCCCTAAGTTTTCTAGGCTATTCTGTATTTGTTGAATAGTGCCTCATCCTGGTTAAGGGAGTTGAAGTGCATTGATTCATTTGTTAAACCAGTTAGACACTATCATCCAACAAAGTTAAAAAATTATTATAAAAAATAATAAGATAGTAGAAACTAAGGGGTAGAAAAATGTAGCAAGAAACTAAAGTTCGGATTAACTTATAAAATTTTCAATTGAGATGAGTATTTGATTCCCAACTTAAAAAAGGTACTTATGAAAACATTAGATGAGAGAGCTAGTAAAAAGTTGAGGTACAAAAATTCATCTAAACTTATGCATGATGTTTGATTCATTTCACTTCCTTGCTTCATTTATTTTTCTCTTGTAAGTACTTGTTGAGAAACTAATCCAAATTGGTTTTAGATTCTTGGTCTAATGTTACGAGCATAAATGGTGTAATCAATGCCAGCAATTAAGTATACTTCACTTACCCCAGTGTATCCAATGCCTACAATCTCAAGAATCCCGGGAATCAAAGGAAGCCTATCAATTGCCTGTTCAAAGTGATACAGTAACTGCTTAGGACTATCTCAAACATATGATCATAAAGAATTGCCAGTTGTAACTAGCAGGCAATGATGATCAAAGAATTCTCAAAAATAAACATTTAAATAACCTACTGAGATCAATCCAACTGAGCCCCACAATGCAACCACCCCAACCAAGGCAAGTGAACTCACTGCATACTTATCATCAACTTTGTCCCACTATGCAACCAAAATCAAGTAATTCAAGTCAGAAAAAAAAAAGTCTCAAATTCAAACTCAAGAGATGCCCATTAAAAGAATTAAGAGACTCTTACAGTTTCTTGAAGAGTCTTGACAATCTCTGGCACCTCAGTTGGGGCAGCTTCAGCTGGTGCCTCTCCTGTGGCCATTGCCATAACATTTCGAGCAACCTTGCGACCTGAAAAGCAACAATTGCTAAGATAAGATATGTTATCATCATAGAATGTCTTTGAGCTTAACCGAAAAACTAACTAGTGGATGAAATAGGAGTTATTCTCCTATTATATACCCTATTTTTGTCACATCCCTAGTCAATGTGGGACTTAAGGCATGTGTTTGGTAAAAGGGTGTGTGAACTTTGAAGTGTTATGTGAGTGACTTACAATAAGCAGTGGTCTTCCATGAACGGTTCTGAGAGTGCAAAGGAGGAGGGGGGAGGCTCACACATTGTGGGGAAGCAGCTGGTGACTGTCTCGGAGCCTTGCCATCAAGAAGGGTGGAAGAAGAGGATATAGTGAGAGCAGAAGAGGTTGAGGCCATTGCAATGTTTGCTAGTGAACCCTTTTTTCAGGCTATAATTTTTAACTGTCCTATGAAAGACTCTTCTTGAGTCCACCAGGGACAGAATGTGGCTCAAGTTCCTTTCCTTTTTTTTGGTGTCAGAATGTATGTGGCTTAAGTTATTGATGTGTTTCTTCTGTTTCTAAATTTTTTTGGTTGTGTTAATTTCATTAGTGCTTGATAATTTGGAAATCAGTGTGGAGATGCTCTTCCCACGGTTGGAGATGCAGCAGAACCACTCGTTTCCTTTCTTCTGGATAGTGTGTGCTGACATGGCTGCAAGATAGGACTTTTATGGTATTTCAAAGGATAGGAGGTTCCTGGTTGGGCTTTTTGAACCCAAAGCTTTCTTTAAAATGCTTATGCTTTTTGTTATTTTTTTTTCAAGGGCCACCATAGAAAATAATGGGGTTTGCTTCCTACACCTGACATATTTTTCATACACTCAACATTGTATATAGTTAATTTCTGAAAATACCTTTTGTAAAAAGGTTAAGTACGGACATAAACCATTCAGATTATTCTTCTCCTCCTCTCACCTGTTTTCGTTTGCGCAGCATTCTCCTTCTCCACCTTCATCATCCGTTTGTACACCCAACGTCGTGGTTCATCTACTACTTCATCGTTCGTTGTTGCTTTCATCGGATTTTTGTGTTGAAAGTTTACAAATTGGCAATCCGTGTGACTACGGATTACCAATTTGTATGAGTCATATGGATTGGTAATTTGTAAGAGGGTAAAGTTTGAAATATAAAAATAGGCAAAATAACCCAAATAATATATTTTTAATAAAAAATTATCAATTTGGGACTGTTTTGAAACATATTACACATCTGGGGCTGTTGGTCACGCCCAGATTCAAGTGTGACCAAGGGGGGTATCACACCCAATTTTGGGCGTGTTCCACCAGACGGCGACACGTGTCATGCACAGATGGAGCGATGTGTATATAAATTTCGGAGGGTCATAACTTTTGACTGGAATGTCCGATTGAGGCGTATGATATATCAAAACGATTGTAATTAAGAGGAGAAGCCCCTTAAAAGTTCCTAAAGGGAACATGGTCAAAAAATTTTCCCAAAAGAAGTCTCTAAGTGCCTCAAAATTGCGATTTAATCTTCGAACCTCCAAAAAATTTCTTGTTTTGTAATTTTTTATTTATTCAATTAGTGAGTTGCATGCTATTTTTTATTTTTTTAGTTACTTCTCTTAATTTCAAGCGTTTTGACATAAAATACGTCTCTATCGGATATTTCTATCAAAATTTATAACTGTTCAAAGTTATATGCACATCAAATTTAAAGCCTAAAAATTGCTAAATACACCCCAATTTTTGATAAGTGTATTCATAAAATTGAAAATGGCTAATTACACTACATTTTTTATTAAGTATAGTTCAATCTTTTCTTTTAAATCTTAAAATTTAAATGATAATATTTTTAAAATATACCCCAAATTATTTGATTAAGTATTTTAGTAATTTATATTATAATTACTTTGAATTACATTTAATATTTTAATTAATATTTTTAATCTAAAATTGTTAGCGACTGATATAAAGACTAAAATTGGCGTGATTTAATTTTTTACGTAAAATATCATTTAATATTATTAATTGTTATTTTTATCTAATTTTAAAGTATTTTTAGACCGATCTTCATCATTATTTTATTTAAAATATATCATACGCATTTGGGATAATTAAGCTTGAGCCCCAAGTTATAAAATTTTTCAAATTCCAAAATAAAATTGAAAATTTGAATTAAATAAAATATTATATTAAAAATAATTATATAAAAAATCCAAAAAATATTAAACAAAATCATATAAAAATTTAGAAATTATATTAAATAAAATAATATATTAAAAATTAGATATACCAGTAATTCTGAGTGTATTAAATCAAATCATATAAAATTAAAAAAATATACTAAATAAAAAAATTTAAAAAAATAAAAAAGATCATATGAATGGTGAAGATCAGTCTAAAAATACTTTAAAATTAGATAAAAATAACAATTAATACTATTAAATGATATTTTACGTAAAATATTAAATCACACCAATTTTAGTCTTTATATCAGTCGCTAACAATTTTGGCGACGAAATTTGTCGTCGCAAACATAAAAAATACAATATTCTGTCGCAAAAACTGTTAGCGACCAATTTAGAGACGGATTTAGTCACACCCAAATTTGGACGTGACCAACTGCCCCATATTGGTAAATAGTTTCAAAACAGCCTCAAATTAGTAATTTTTTATTAAAAAAGTATTATTTTGGTTCTTTTATCTATAATAATATGCTAGGTGTATTGGAATTATGATGGATGTAAGAAGCATAACCCGAAAATAATACACCTTCTAATTTCAATAGTTGATTGAGACCAACTTCTTGAAACTACTTTAAAAAAAATTGGGTTTATCTTTCAACCAGAAGATAAACAACAGGACAAAATATCTGACAAGCAGTAAAATAAAATTCGATGTTGTTAGAGGAAGCTTTAGAGTAACTATAAAAAATGTAAGTCCCCGGTTAGAATAATGACAATTCATACAATAATAGAAATCAACCAATTTTAAATTTGAGAAGCACTTAAAATCAGCTAGGATAGTTTACATAGGTAAAAAGTACCATGGAACCTAGCTTGAAATTGGTTTGGATGGCTGGATGCAATACATATACAATTAATTTAATAAATATATTTGATAAGATTCAAATTCAACAATTTTAAATGATTTGTTATCATTTTGCTATTTTAATGTTTGTGAATCTAGTTTTTGTCTTTTTATTTTTTTCACCCCTCATGTATAACAAAAATAAGATTTCATTTATAATTTTATCAACGGAATTATATTTTTGTTAGGTCTGTTTGATCCTCGTCCCTCTTCCTCTCCCTCCCAGAATTCCCCCACCCCTCGCTCCCCATCTCGTATCCTCCCACTCTCACACACAAAACAACAAACACAACAATGGTTGGTTGATTCTATGGCGACAAGGCACAAGTCTGGTCACTGCGTAGAGGGCAATGACAGCAGGACACTCGAAGGGAGCGGCATGTTTGACGTTATAGACAGAATCATGACCTTGCTTGTAACCTTCCAAGACCCAATTCGTGACCTTTACAGCCAAATCTATGACCTTCGTGCCATGGTGGTGGTGGTGGTGGATGTGAGTGGGGACTTAGAAGTTTGAGGAGGAAGTGGAGGAGGTGTAGGGATTTGAGGAGTGGGCAAAAGAAGGATTTCACAAGTGTTGGCAGTGCCAATAGCACTGTTGGTAGTGGAAATAGTAGCTCTTCTTAGGTGATACCTTAACATAGTTTATGATTTGGCCCGAAAAGATTGTGGTAACGAGTGGTTTCGGTACGTAATCTAATAAGCCCATGCATCATAACAAAATCTTGATGCCTTCGGTGGCCTTCTTCACATATTTTTTTAATACAAAATTTGTAATTATTTATTGAAATTTACAGAGACTTGTAAAATCATGTTTCTCATCCTATCTGATAAATTTCATACATGATGTTATACGTTTTAATAAAATTTAGTTAATGATAAAGAAACGTACTGAAGAAAATATGTTGCTATATAATTCTTAATTTAAATTCCTAAAACAAATTTTCAACCTCTATATCGAACTACCATTTCTTCGTCCATGTGAAATGATATTTGAAACAAGTTTCTAACAGGCATTCTCTTTCAGTTTATATAAAAGAAAGAAAGAAAAACCCATAAAAAATTATCTTCCTTTTTTTATGAAGGAGTCACTACATGAGTAAAGTAAAAATGAATTAATTAAGGAGTATTAAAATATTGTTGTTGATAACACTTCAAGAAACGAATATATTATTGGACTGCTGACATGATAATTTGAATTTTATCTTTTAGTTAGTTGTCATTTAAAATCAAACTTTATTTAAGTTATAGATAATTTAGTGTTTTGTTATTCTCTTATATATAATTAATAGGGTTATTATTATAATATTTATTTATGTTTTCTTCCATTTATGATCTTTACCTCATGTTTTTTCTAATCATATCTATTATTTTCTCTTGTACTGTTTATTTCCTTTCTCCCTCTCTTTCTAGTATCTACTACCCGAAAATTCCCCTAAAATGGGGTGGATATGTTTAGAACTATCCTAATTAATATTTATCTTCTTTGTTTTCTTCAAAATGGGTGTAACAAATTAACATTCCTCTTCTTTTCAAAAAACAAAAATTAACATTCCTCTTACAATTCTTTTTTTTTACTGCACTCACAAAGCACTAGCAAGGACGAATACAACAACTTCACCAAGTGAAAGAGACCAAGATTGACACTAAATAATTCAAATGGTTGAAAGGTGAGAGTCACATTGCTGTTTTTACTAAGATGTATATGCAAATATAGGACCACTACTTCCCCCTCCCCCACCCCTCACTCATGAGTCCCCAATGTACAATTATGTTTTTGTCTTTGGTTTAACTTCGTCCCAATCCAACACTCATCATGTCATGTGGTTCCATGCAGGACATCTTTTTCTGGTATGGGTAGTGTGTGCAAAACAGAAAACAGAAGTACCCAATCTAATATGGCATCACATTCTTGTTTCCCCCAAACAAAAACTCACCACTCTAGTCTCTACCAACTGTATTATGAGCTCAGCACTCTCATGAGTCATGACCCATTTCATCAGTCACGCATGCTTGCCCTTCCTCACACGGCTCAACACAATATTTTTCTGTACATTACCACCCACCATACTGGACAATACTCATGTTCATCATTTTGCACCAACTAGCTAGACACGTGTTCAATTGGAAATATAAGATTGATGCAGTAATTAAAAAAAAAAAAGTTGAAGGAAGAAGAACAAAGAAAGGAGAAAAGGTTGCAGATTCAAATTCTTTAACTAAGATTTCTACCAAAAACTAACAAACTAATATTTGATAAAAAAAATAAAATAAAACAGGTGTTCTGATTGTTCATTTGTGTGCCAACCTAAAAGACAGTTCAAGTATAGTAAGTGGACTCTATTTGTAGCGAGAGATGGGATTGTTGTATATTAAGAACCTTATTAGTATTGATTTGATTTGTGTGTAACGCAAATAGCTAGTCCATGTTTTCACTTCAAACAAAAGGTGAAACTCAAATTACGGCTTTCGACATTTTTTAATTTAATATACAAAATGAAAAAGGAAGAAGGAATAATATGTTACTTCGAAATAAGAGTATTTTTTTGTTCTTCAAACTAACATTGAAGCATACACGATATAAGATGCATTTAGATTTTTAAATTATGTAACATATTTTTTTCTCAAAAAAAAATATATTTCTAAATTCTAAAAAAGCGTGAAAGCTATTTTTAGGTTATTTTTTAAAGAAGCTAACTAAAATATCATAATTTTTTAAAATTAATTTTTGATTTGAACTTTCTCCGAAAAAGCGCACAAACTAAAGCCTATAATCTCCCTTTAACTTGCTTAGCCGACTTTTGGTCAAAGGCTCAAAGCATGCGTCGCCGCAAGATGGTAGTGGACTCAAATCCATGCTGAAAATATATATGTCCAACTTTCCTTAAAAATTGCGATTAGAAATAAAGTATAACCGTTAATTATTAATTAGTGTGCCATAATTAGCAATTACTTCTTTATCTTAAATTCTTTTCTCATTGTATACTTTTTTACATTGTATTAGTTCACTCTCCTTATCATATCCACATGAAAGATTCATAAAGACATATTTTAATGTAAGAGAGGCTAGCAATAAATAAAAAAATTAATGGGCCAATTACTTGGGTGAGGTTTTGTAGTTTTATGCTTGGAATGGCACACAAATTAAGTTGAGAGGTTAATTAGCTTAGGTTCCTGAAAACCATATAGTTTGAGTAGTCTCGGGAGAGAAGATCTCTGCCTCTCTGTCACTGAGCTGCATACCTCATGATTCGAATCTCTGCCCTTTCTCCCCCCACACTCACACGTCCTAATTAACTACTAAGTACTAATCCCCCTAAAGGCCAAAACCGATGGTCAAAGACACACATCATAAAAAATAATAAATAATTTTTTATCAGAAATCATAAATGCATACAAAAAATATTCTACTTTTAACATAATTTATTTAATTATTTTTATTTTGTACATATATATTACTTCTGTTCTGATCACACCTCAGAACCTAGCCAGCTCATTTCTAACTTCAAATAAGTAGAAAGTGGAAGCTCTTAACTTTTCACCGTGATGCTGTAAAGTTTATTGAAGAGGCCAAGGTCAGAATCAGAAAGGTTCTCTTTGGAATTTGAAGCTCCTAAGACAATTAACCCAGCTAGATCTGGCTGTTGTTGCTGTTGCTCGTGCTATATGGTACGAACACTGTTTACCCGAATTACCAATTATGCATATCCATCTTCTTAACTTTGGAACTTATTAGCATTTTCGGGCAGATGCCTTCGTGTTTGTTTCTGCAGCCTTCTCTATTATCACTATGTATATATATATCATTTTGCTACCAAAAATATGGGCACGCACTACCAAACCCACTAAAAACATGATACAAGTCAAAATTTCCAGAGACAAGTTATAGACAAAAATTAGAACAAGACCCCAGATTAAACCATTTTTAAAAGTTTCCATGTATCGGGGAGATCAGACGCAATGTTTTAAGTCAAGTGATTGCTTGCTCTACCTTGTATTTTAATCAAGAGAGTATCAATACGAACTATAACAAAAACAATTATCTCTATGCTAAACTCACATCATAAATGAGTTAGGATTTAATTTTAATGATGTTTTAAATTTTATAATTGTAAAAAAAAAATCCATTGAGGTTTATTTCAATTCTTTAAAATTCAATATTAAACATAAAAAAATATAAAATGTAAGTGGAGTGGATGACAAAACTAATCCTATATGAGTCATTTAATTAAAAATGACAATATCTTAAATAATAAGTCATATTATTAGTTACATATTGCCCATAAGGTAAAATTACAAGTTCCGATTGTTTATAATTTATTGGTCTAGTTAAGGAAGATATCAATACCCTTTAATATAGTATTTTTTAGGTACATAGTACCCTTTAATTTGTTTAAATCGGTTACTTAATTCATTATGCTATTTATGAAATAATTTGTTAATGGGTAAAAATTAGTTTGGATTTGATATCTAAGAGAATGTCAATATTTCAAAAATGTTGTGTAGCGTATAATCGTTCTTTAAAAAAGTGTAATTTTATAAATGATGATAAAAACAACGTTAACATCATCATTTTCTTTTTGTCTAGAAAGAAAATGGGATTGGATTTTATGCATTTATGTAATGCACTGTCCCATCCCCATCACCTGTGAGGGACGTAGTCTTATAACATGCATTATGCATAGTCACGTAACCCGTGGGACGGGCTATGCTAAGCAGCAAAGAATAATAATAGTGGCGTAGCGTAGGTCAATAATTTGCAGATTCTGGTTCTGATCAAATGGTCTTAGTGCGGTCCCCCGAATGGAAAACTTATTGCCGTTGCTTCTGATTTTGGTCCAAGCCATTAGCAATAGGTGTGTTGGCGTTATCATAGGTAAAAACCAATACCTACAATGAGTTTCAGCCAGGTTATGCAAGCCACATAATTAAGTAAAATCCACGTTCATTTATATGAAATGATACTAAGAATAGTATTTCATTAAACTGCTTATGCTATTTCTATGTGTCTTCCTTTTTTATCCTAGTTTTTAACCACCAATCGTCTCAATATTATATATAAACGATTGATTTTTCGTTAGATAAAAGTTAGATTTGAGCAATCCTAGTGCTTAACTATTTTTTGTTAAAAAGAACTTTGAAAAAAGTGAAGAATACCTTTTTCAATTCTAAGGTTTAGGTATGCAACAACCAAAAATAATTTAGAGCATGTTTGAAACTAAACTATTTTAGAAAAGTAATAAATATCGATGAAAATATTTATTGCGGTGGTTAGGATAAATATTGATGAAATTAGTGTTTTAATTGATTTAATCTTTTGTTTAAAAAGTAAAACAGAAGAAGAAGGAAATATCACTTCTTTATTCTACGGTTTAGGTCTAGCCACAACTACCGGCTAGAGCATGTTTCAAAACAAATTACTATTTCACAAAATATAATTATTTTTTAAAAGAATTAAAAATTAAAATTTTATTTAAACTAAGATAAGTTAACTAAGTGTGCTGGTAAAAATAAATGTCTATTAAAATAGATCAAAGTTGTTTATTAAAGTTGTGTAATAGTCCACGTACGATAATTATTGAATTATATGTTTGGATTGTAGTTTGTAAATTAGTTAAATTTAAAAAGTATTTTAATAATTATTTTTTCAAATTGTAACTTTAGACTAATTTTAATCTCAAATATATTTTTGACAAAAATTAAACGTAATATTAATTTATTTTTTTCTTCAAATTGAGTTTAAAACACTTCCCCGATAAATAAATATATTCGGAATCCTATAAGTTGAAGATATTTTTATTTTCTTATTGATTAAATTGTTTAATAAAAGAATACTTTATGAAAAAATGTGCTCTTCTTTTTGGATATCCTTAGAATAAGGTTTACATTAATCATACTAATGATAGAATGAAAATGCGAGACTAAGCGGGAAGTTCGAAGAATGTCTCTTCTTTTCCAATAAAACAGTCGCTTAGTCCAAGAACTTCTGACAAGTCTTCCTTCTGGGTTCATTAATGTCAAGGTTTGTGTGTTGCCCGAGGACATGGTGTCACCATGCAAAGCTTAGATATTAGTATAAATTGAAAAATTATTCTTTACCCTAAAATTATATTTAAAAAATAGTAGGAAAAAGTTTATATCATCGTGAAAAAAAAATTAAAAGAGAGGAAAAAATATGAAAAAACATAAATAATATCGATAAATTCAACATTTCATTTTTTATCATTATATGTTCATATAGAATATCTTTTAACTTTATTAATATAATTAGTTTTTATAAAAAAAAATATGTTTAATCATTTTTAGTGAATTTTTTTCTCTTAATTATATTTTTTATAAGAGTCAAACTAGTTAAATCCAACATTTTGCTTAAGAAAACCAAGTTTAATAGCGGAAAATGAGATATCTGAAAGGAAATAATGTATTACACGTAATTTTTGGTAAGGGAGGATTATGCTATACTCATGTTCATTCTAGACATTAGTAAGTTGTAACCATCATGTAAGATCAGTGGAGGGAACTACTATCCAGTTGTAATAGATGAAACGATTTATTTGTAACTCTTTGATAGTTTAGTTTTACTCACACTAGCCACATACTAGTATAATGATCTCATTTTTGTGAACGACAAGATGACGTTTAAATTTAATTAGGGAAACTAGTTCATAAAAACAAATATTATATCCTTTTTTACAGATCTCATTATAATTTTTTAATATTTTATACTAAAAAACATTAAATAAAAAGTAATTGCATTTCTTTTTTACAAAAACACTTGTATAATTTCGATAGTATTACAAGTGTCAATACAATAGTGTACTAAGCTTAGATGTGGCCATCCTTATTAGGGACTGTCTTCTAGTAAATTCAATTTTAAAGTTTAGATTTAAATTAGCATATGCCTACAATTCTCAAGGACGACTCCAAATTTAGATACATCATCCTTTAGTTGAAGAATTCTATGTACTATCATTTTACAATCTATCTCAAAGCTCACATTCTACATTCCTATTCCTATGAACCCTAAAAAAGTAAATATATTTATTGTCTTAGAAACATCAAAAAATTAGTTTTTACTATACAAAGTAAGATTATTAAAATAAAAATATTATAAGAAGATTTATAGAAAATTAATTGTCAATGTTGACTTTCCCTTCATGTCAAGCAAGATCACACACAAAGAAATGATTGGAAAGTACCTCAATTTTATTCATCAAACCCGTGACATGGTGGCAAATTCCATCATTAGCATGTTTGCTTAACGTTTGGGGAGCTCTCCTCTATAGTGAATTTAAATCAATTGCTAGTAATTAGCTGTAACAAAATATCCCAATTGTGATTCTGAAAATGCACCAGCTAAGAAATTTGTCTTTGTATGTACGTGGCTTGACTTTGTGAACTCTAACATGCAATCTGAGATAAGGAGTACTGGATTATGAAAAAATAGAAGCAAAGTTAGTAATGATGAGTGATGAATCAAGAGAGTGGGGAAAGTTAGTGGCCTGAGAAGCCATGATGGGGGGCTCTAAATTAATTGGGACAGAAAGAGGTTGTAGCCCTTGGAGACACAAAGGAAAAAGAAAACATAGAAGGAAGAGAAAAAAGCTAAGCAGGAAGGCATCAACAATGGGAAAAGAGGTACACCACACTAGGCACCAGCAACTCGACGACCAAAAATGAATAGGACTAAGGCTGAGGTTGGGCCTGAAAAGGAGAGGGTGATTTTGTCCTTCTGACACATTTGCACATGGGGATGGGTGCTACTTTTGTTCCTCTCTCTGTAATTATCAGAAAGACAAATGCATTATACAATTTTATTTTTCTGTGAGAATAAAGATCAAACTAATAATATTTACAAATTTAAATTTTTTAAGTGAAAACTTTGTTAGTGATAACATGTAAATATTTTATAATTTTTTTTCTTCTTTTCAACATTCTAATGAGATAATTCTGTTTAAAATATAATTTGACTGAATAAAATATTGAACTTTTATTTATGACGTCCTTAGAAATTAATCCTTATTCACTCCTGAATCTTGAGACTTGACGTGACAAAAAGAATTAGATCCACTCCAATGTTTAATTTTTTCCAAAAAGTTCGAGGAGAGATAAACATATCATATAACTTTTACTTTTGGGAGAGACAAATATTTGATATAACTTTACTATTGGGAGAGACAAATATATTGTATTATAATGATAATTTTATTGTCTCTCAGGCAGGGTGGTGCTGTGTGGGGCTAT
Organism: Glycine latifolia; assembly: GCA_013407115.1. Taxonomy (NCBI): domain Eukaryota; kingdom Viridiplantae; phylum Streptophyta; class Magnoliopsida; order Fabales; family Fabaceae; genus Glycine; species Glycine latifolia. The sequence goes on from CM023956.1 coordinate 4,501,716, forward strand.
GGGATTGAGACTGCCCCTTCATCATTATGTTGACTTCCCCCGTTTGCCTTGATACAGCTTCTCGTCAAACACCTTTCACCATAGGGAATTTTCCACCACGTCACACTCCTCTTTTGCCCTTTTTCTCCTTGGCTTTGGAATGATGCTAGCTAATGAGTAAAAATGCATGAACAATTTGCTAGCAAGCAAAACAAGTCCATTTTCAAATCTGACAGTGGTGTCAAGGAGTGTCTCACCCGATATGGCTCATTTCCCTTACTTCAATTTTCAATTTCACGAATCTGAATTCCAAGTGGGACAAGATAATACAAAGACGTAATGCCATTGTTGTGAAACAATCAAAATTGTAGTAATTGTTAAATAGCACAATAATTTTTTTTAATATAAAAGACAAAAATACATTGTGATTCTGTTTAATAGCACATGGATTGTGCCACATTATTATTATGTCAATTAACCAATCATTAATTAGAACAAGTGTTTGTG
>CM023956.1:4502601-4559649 GCA_013407115.1 Glycine latifolia
GGGGGGAAGGGGTTTACAAATACGACAATCAATAAGTTTGAATTCGAAAAATTAAAGATTTGAGAACATCATTGTATATAAACCTTTATATACAGATTAGAGACATGTCATCATCAGGTGTCTTAATCATAGGCAGCATAAATATGATATTATTTCAATACAACTCCTAGTGTACATTCTGTCTTTTCAAGGGGAATATCGTGATAGCATTCACATTATAACCTCCCCATTCCTATCAGAACAAATACACAATTTTTTTCTTCTTTCATCTGTATTTTATTTTTACTGTAACTCTCATCTGCATTTCTATTTATAAACATATAATATAAAAGTCCATGGCCACTTTTGTATGTGCTTACTAAGTAATGCTTTCTTTTCCTTAAGAAATGTAAAGTGAAACCATTATAAATCTTAAATTAGAACTAAATGAAATATTACATTCACAAAATAAACTTATACAAAATACTCTCTTAGGTTGCAATCTGGTTATATATGTTTCCTTGAATACCGTTGCTACTTTATTTGTTTTTGATTATTTATTTATTTTGTTAGATAGTGGCAAATTGGATCATGCTGCCATCACGCAAATAGGAGGCCGAAAAGAACCCATCAGAAAGTGAGCATATACATTATGAAACATCTTTTATAGTATACGGCCATCACGCAAAGTCAATATAAAAAGAGAAGCATCATTCCCCTCCCTAGTAAATCGTAATGATGAGAACTCCAAAATTTTCAAAGTGGGGTCCTCCTTCTTCTAATGGGCCCTACCCTCTATTATCCCCCCCACCCCCACCATACCACAATCCAAACTCTCAATGCACCAAAAAAACAAATTAACAAACAATTCACCATAATATCATACAACAAAACTAGCATTTTAATCTATAACACAAGAGAACCATTTGAGCAGCAAATAATATATCACCACATGCCTTATCCTGTTCAGTAGTACCACCATCATATATTATCTCTGAGCTACCAACTAACATTATACATCTGATATTGATATGTAGACAAGAAATGGGTGCACTGTGTTCCCCGTTTCCCTATCTTCCTTGCAATGATTCGTCCTTTATTCTTCTGCTACCACCCCTTAAGGTTGGAGCTAGTGGTCTTTAGCTACCATTAATGAAGCTGAATATTTGATGAACTGCTTCTGCAATGTCACTTGCTGAACATAGCTTACAATCTTCTTCAATCTACATTATAACCACACACCACGCCAAAGTCCATTATTTGTCACCAAAAATTATAAAATAAAAAAAAGGAGAAAAAGTGTAAATTGTGCTACGGCACAAAGAATATACTAATGTTAAATGAATAGGAATTTACCAAAGGTCCAAAAAGAAATTCCCTCTATAATTATAATTATAATGATAGACAATGTTGGAAATAGGGAAGGCAGATTTTTGCTTAGATTGCAAGTCAGAAAAGAATAGTACACTGACTTGATTCCACTTTGTAGAGTTGACCATATTTTTTTTAAAAAAAAACTGAGGTGAAAACTGAAAAGACATAGTAATACCTTGAGATTGAGGGAGTAAAGGACAGAAGTCTCTGAGGAGGTGATGTTGAGGTGCAGAATGGTTAGCCTAAGGTCCTCCAAGGCAACAATGACCCTTAACAATTGTCCTGGCCTCCTTTGGCACTCAATTTTCAAGTTCACATGGGTTTGAATCAAGGTCACTTTTATGTCTGCTGCCTCTGACTTGTTTTCTGCCTTCACCTCATCCCCACAGTTCACTTCATCACTAGTTGATGACCTCATTCCATAGCCATATGGTGATGATAATGAAGAAGGTAGTGGGGGCTTACACAACATGGTGGAAGAAGAAGAACCACCACCACCCTCTTCATTCTTTCTCATCCTTTTCTGTGCCTCAAGGGACTGAAGCAACTGCTCCAACTCCTTCACAAAATCTATTGCTCCCCCAATTATTGAGGCTTGGTCACCCTATACCCCATGAACAATAATTCAATACATCAATATCAATAAAAAGGATAAAAAAACAAAAACATAATTTTTGAGCGTCCGACACTGAAAAAGATTGGATTTTTAGCACAGATAAAGCAAGAGAAGGGACTTTGAGAAGGAGAAAACTTTGTTACATGCACTTTCTTGGATATTTTTGGTACTGTTTATGCAAATTACCCAAGTGAAATTCTAATTCCAAAATGGTAAACAACATCAAAAGTACTTAAAAAAATTGTCCTTTGAGAAAATGGGGTTCACGATTGGGAGAGACAAATGATTGCATAATGCACATACCCTTTGAATATATGAAGGTGGCATGAGGGACCTAAGGACACTGAGGTGGTCATTCATTTGGCGTCGCCGGTTGCGTTCAACAGCAATGTGGGTCATGCGTTGGTTCTCCACATCTTCCTTGTTCTTGCTTGGCCTTGTTCTCTTTCTCTTTCTCCTTTCCCTTGTTGCTGCTGGATGAGATTTGGGGATTGTTTGTGAAACTTTCTGTGGCTCCTGGTTGCACTCATAGTTCACTTTCTCAAAACATGAAATTGAAAGTGGGTGTTGGAGTTCATTGCTTTCTGACTTCACTGGTGACTGCATCTCCAACATGTCATGTGTCACACAACTCTCTAGCTCCAATGCTGCTTGCACTTGTGCTTCCATTCTTGGAATGTAGGATATTCCCTCCCATGGCTTCTTCATGTGCTGCAGCCTCAGAAGTGTTTGAAAGTTTGGCTCTTTCAAAGGGAAAAACTGTGGTGATTCCACACTCTGAAGCATCTGAAGGAATGGCATGTTGTCCTCTAAGCTTGATATCAGAAGCTGCTCCTCCTCTTCTAATCTCAGGCTTTCTTCATCTAGCAGAACTTGGTCCAAACAATTCACTTCCAAAGGGTCTCCAAAGAACTGCAAGAGAAAGAATATATCACAAGGAATGAGAAATAATGGTAAGAAGATGAGAAGAGAGTGAGGTATTCGTTGTACTTCACTTTCACACACCCCAACTTTAATTCAAAAGAAGGAAGGAATATATGGTTCCATTAATGGGGTTGAGGTTGGGTCAGAATGGAGAAAAAGGGTAAGACTGTGCAGGAAAAGTGAGCAATAAAAAAGGAACGAAAGTGGAATGTCAACAAGGGGGGGCAGATACATGTATTTTTTCAGGAAAGTAGAAGCACAATGCATTTAATGCAAGCGTTTTGAGGAGTAAATGCAGTACTTTTCTTGGTTCTAGAAATGGGGTTGGAGGAAAAGGAAAAGGAAGAAGAAAGAAAAAGGGGTGGATGGGAAAGTAAGGAAAGGAAAGTAAAAAAGTAGTATCATTAGTAATAACACAGTTATATAATAGTAAGTAACACTACATACGCAGGAATTGAGGGGTCCTTGGAGCCTCTCCATGATGAAAGCTGAGCAGTAGAGATCAAAGTAGTAGTAGTAGTAGTGTTAATTAAATGCTGCTACCTTAGGGTGTGTATGAGGGTGACCAACATTCCGTATGGTAGTGATAGCTAACAAAAGAATGGTAATAAATGTAATCCCGATGGAGAAGCAGAGCGAGACCCCATATGAGTAACAAACACCCCCGCAATATATTATTCCTTTGTGTTTTCTGATATGATATTGCTTCGATACCCTCTTTCTTATATATACTATATAGAATAATAATAAATGCTGTGCTTGGAACCAGTCTCAGGTCACACAACAGTAGTAGTATAGTAGTAGTAGGGGAGAGTGATATGATATATATCCAAAGAGAGTAGAGAGGTAAGAAATGAAAGGTGGAAAGTTCTCAACTGGGGTTACAAGAGATATGCTAGAGATTGATATGCATTTGAAACAGTAGTGTAAAGAGTTGGTGTGTGTGTGAAGAGAGAGAGTGAGGGAGTTAGACTTAGTTGTCTGGTTTACAAGGTCCCAAGCATTATTTGGCGGTGGCAGTTTTGTCCAGCAGCGGGGACAGACAGTTGTGGGACTCTCCCCAATCTCTCTCTTCTCTCTCATGCCAGAGAGAAAGTACGGTAAAGCCAGGAAGGATTTTATTAATTATAATTATAAATAAATAAATAGAAAGGAAGCGGCTCTGGAAAGGGATTCTGTGGATTGTGTGGTCTGCATGATGATGATGGAACATCTCCAATTTCCTATTCAGGCTAATATTAGTTACACATAAGAACAAAATCACATTACATACGTAATATTTGTTATAATATTTTGTTATCCAAGTTAGTATTAAATATATAATACCTTTTTCATTTCAAATAATTGTTGTTAACGTCTGAATCAACTTTCTATTTTTTTGTTTGAAAAGATTTTATATTTAATATTTATCTGTATCTTAAATAAAATTGTTTTAAAAAAATCTATGAGAAACAAAAAAGTTATTGTTTTAAATTTTTATATAGATTAAGAAAAACTATAAATTTATGAAAGAAAATAATAATATAAAGATATAATCTTATTGTTAATATTATATTAAATTAAAATACAATTTGTTAGTGAAAAAATTAACTAAAATTATATCAAAAAGTTAAATTGAAATTAATTTTTTCTTAAACATGTTAAACAATTATTATGAGATGTATGCTAATATTGTTATCCAAGTTATTAAAAGGGCCTGAACAATTAACATTACCTGGTCTAATTAAAATTCGATCCCATTTATTTTAAGGTTTTCAATTTAAGTTTTATAGATAAAAAATATAATTAAAAAAATCCATTAAAGATGATAGTTAAATTTTTTATAAAATTAATTAACAAGGTTAGTAGATATTATTCACACCTAAAATATAATAACAAAAAAAGTGAAAGAATATGGAGACATCTATAATATAGGCGGACGATAATAACAAGTTGGGAGTACTTAGATTATTGCACAAACCTAAATTATAATTACTTTTTATTAGTTTAGTGGTCTTACACTAATAATATAAAACATTTATGATAGTTTCGTTGTTAATATAAGTCAATAACTAAAAAAAATTATATAAATCAATAAATTTATCATGTTATTGAATGCTGATGTAAAATATTTTATACCTTCAATATATAATTTTTTTCTCATTTTTTATTCAATTATAACTATTCACTTCCTAAAAAGAGCTATTCATCAAGAAGAATTTTAGTAGTTCAAAAGGGAATCTTACAATGTTTGGAACAAATGAAAAATGGGGAAAAAACAACGGATAAAAAGTAATACTTTTAATACTTTGTTTATTTTTTCTTCTAAATCATAAGTATCTACTAAAAATAATTTTATTCAAATAAGATAAAAAAACAATTCGTCCAACCTTTTGTTGCACAATCGGAAAGAAAGACAATGTAAAAGAAAAACCTGTGAGACTCATTACTTTTTGGATCCTCTCAATTTGGACGGAGACCGATTGAAACTTTTTGTATTATTTAAAACATCAATTTACCTTTATTTTACACACCTCTATATTTATTTAAGAATTTTTATGTCATTGTAGATGAAAACTTTTTTTTACACAAAAAAAAAAGAATTTATATTTTTTTATATTTTTTTCCAATCAAACTATCTAAAAATCATTTCAATCTTCTGTTCTTTTTTCTTCCTTTTTATTCACTTTATTTCCTATACTTTCTTTTTGGAACCAAACAAAGGCTAAACTGGTTAAGCACAACCATAAAAGTATAAAAGTTAACTCTAAATTATTAATCATTTATGTTAAATAATATGCTATTATTTTTTGTATTTTTTTCTCTATCATGATAATTATTAATACGACATTATTAGTTCTCTTTTTCATCATTGAAATTTATGGTGACATTATGCATTGAGATTTCAATTATTTATGTAACAGTTTTCAGAGCTCAACTTTATCCAGAGGACATGGCTTCTTTACCCCGCAGTAGTTCAAGACTTCAAGTAGTCAATTTATACTGCGCATGGAGAGCTACCGAGCAAGTACGAAGGTAAAGCCTCTTTCTTGTTCATTAATTGTACGATATGATAACACTGTCACTAACCTATATTCGGTTTTGATGCACATTACGATTTATGTTACTCGAACGAGATTGATTTATAAACCTTCTAGTTAAAAGTTAAAACTATAATTATGTTGATAATTAACTAAGTTTACACGAGTTTCTTTATCGTTGTTTATCTCGTTCATTTCTTGAAGATAAAAATAAAATCACGGATAACTGGAGTTGTGTATAGACATTACTTTTTTTAGTTAAGAAAATAACTGTTTTTTATCCGTGTGACGTAACTTAAAAATTACAATTTTTTATTTAATATTTGTCATTATGATCTATATATTTATCTAACAGTTATAAAGTTATCACGTGGAATTTTTTAATTTTTTATCATTTCATTTATGTCATCTATAAATTTTTTGAATTTTACTTTTCGTAGTTTAAATATTTCATTTTTTATTTTTTGACTAACCTTGAATTGTTTTATAACACAAAAAAAAATTAAAAAGGGAATTTTTAAATGTTATATGTAAAGCATTAAAAGGAAATAGAATTTACAAATAAGATAATCATAGTAATTAATGAATATTACATGAATAGTTTTTTTTTAATTTTCTTCCTATTAAGGAGTTATATAATACATTTTTTTCTGATATACTCTATTAAAAATAGTTTACTATTATTTTTTATTTTTTAAATAAAAAAACAATGAAAAATTGAAAGGTTAGAAATATGAATAGTTAAAAACTAAATTTGCATTAAAATACAATTGACAAGTCATTTCAAATATAGGTATATTTAAAAAAGTGAGTAAATCATTATTTTAGCCTAAAAATAAAGGAGTAGATTAAATTAATCTCTGAAAATTAATAGAAATGATCAAAGGAATCATCAAAAGTTTAATTTACCAATAAAAATGATCTTTGTGTAAATCATGAGATAACGGAAAAGAGATTATGAATAGGATAATTTCTTGTCTCCTAATAAAAAAAATATTTTTAAGTTTTTTTAACCCATATCCTTATAGTACTGGTTAACATTTGTCTATATTTCATAAGAATTTTATTTGACAAATTAATCCTTTGATTTCACCTTTTCATTCTTCATGATTTTCTCCCTAGCCATTTTTCTCACTCTTTACTTATTTAAGCGAAACAATCATTTGAGGGTCATTTTTTTCGTTAATTATCATTTGATGGTTCATTTTGAATTATTATCAAAAAATAGATAAATCGTAATATCTGTTATGACTTTTGAAATGAAAGTCGTATTCAATGTTAAGACTTCTAAATTGAAAGTCGTAACAAATGTTACAACTGCTAATTTTGTTTTTTAATTGAATTTGTAAAATATTTTATGATTTTAGTTTTTTTTTAAAAAAATTATGAATTTAAAGTCATAGGAATAATATTTTTTACTGAAGTCAAAAAATATTTTATGTTTTCACTTTTTTTTTTTCATTTCATGACTTCAAAGTGTTTTTTTTTTCATTTCATGACTTCAAAGTGTTTTTTTTTTCACGACTTCAAAGTTGTTGTAAGTTTTTTTTTCCACAACTAGTTAAAGTTTTTTCTGTATTTCACTACTTCAAATTAGTTATATTTTTTTTTTCACAACTTCAAAGTCATTGTAAGTTTTTTTACAATTTGCTGAAGTTTTTTTCATGACTTCAAATTTGTTTAATTTTTTTTTTCAAAAACCATATATAAAATAAAATAATATTAAAAATATCGAAAATATTAAATAAAAATATATATAAAATATATACAAAATATTAAATAAAACTAAACAAATAAAAATACATTTATTTATTAAATAATGAAATCAAAAAATTATTTATAATTTTTAAAAAATATAGAAAAAAATATAATTAATGCACCGAAAAACTTTAAAAAGTATACGAAATTAAAAAATAAAAGTCATAATTTTTTTTTTACTTCTATAAAAAATTATAAAAAAAATTAAAGACTTTAAAGTCGTAAATTATTTTTAAAAAATATTAAATATTTTATGACTTCAGTTTTAAAAAAATTATTCCTACAACTTTCTTTTTTTAAAAATTAATTAAGTCATAAAATATTTTAGTTAAAAAAAATAAAAATCGTAACATTGATTATGACTTTAAATTTAAAAATCCTAACAAATATTACCACTTATTTCTTTTTCAATAATAATTTAAAACAAACTTTCAAATGATAATTAAAGTAAAAAACAACTGTACTTATTTATCATTTTTTTAATCTTCTATCACAGGCTTTGTCTTTTCTTTATTATCTCATCTTATTATCTAATTTTCTTACATTTGAATTCATGGCTAACTTTGTTTCTCTTATTGGTTTGACATGACTAGTCATCCCATAACTATATATAGAAGAGAAATAAAGTTACATCCTAAATTTCAATTGAGATGAAGTGAAATTGTCATATATATATATATATATATATATATATATATATAAGTTACATCCTAGAAATAGACAGAGAATGTGGAACTTTTTAACAGTACTCTTCCAAATGCTTGCTAAAATAGATGATAAATACAAAGAGACATACTATACTGACCCTAATAGGCTAATACCATATTAAATTTCATCTTAAAACCTTTAAATAAAGTTTCCTAACAAATACTCCATATAAGACGTGCCTAAAAAATTAAGGCAAGTGAAACTTTGTAACACACAGAGCCATAGGGCCTGGCCCGCGGCAGTTTTTGCCCTGAAATCTGAAAAAACTCTCATCATCTTCATTTCTATTGCATACAGCATACAGTTTCTATTGAGCAATTTGTATTCGGCTGCGCCTCAAGTCTAGAATAAGAGAGTTGGTTAAAAATCACTTTTCACAATTCACAAACGCGCCTACCGTCCTTGTTGTCTCATTTACATGTCAGGCCCTGCACCTGTTGTGTTTTTTGGTCCAAATAAATTGTCAAAATTTGGTCTGGGGCCCATGCCAGCAGCCAGGCTTTTTAGTTTAGCATTCATTATGTCTGGATGTAGTAGAAATTATTTGATTTTTCATTATCATAAATTTCTAAACATGTGAATAGAAAAATAACAATTACTTATTTCTTAAAAAATGAACATCAAGTTCTTTTTAAACGAAAAAATGAACACACACTTTAGTCCAAGATTCAATTAGAAGTTGTTCTGGTCATAGTTAACTATCCTTGTGCCACTTTTCTTCAATTAATCATTATCATATTATAACAAAACATGTGTTTTCATTCGTTTAATAAATGAGTTAGAATATGATATGAAAATGTAGTGTATTCTGTTATATGGGTGACGCTTAGTAGAACAGAGGAATGCTTTAGATAAAGCTTAGAAAATAATAAACTTTGATTTCAATAAAAGGATGAAAATAAAGATAATAGAATAAAATAGATTGTTTGATTTTGTTTTATCTACGCCAACCAATTAATAACTAATAATTGGCATTGGGAAACATGTAGGACTACCTTATCATTTACATATGATGCAAATCCTGCACTTATAATCACAACGTGGTTAAGTTTTCCCAGGTCCAACTTGAAACTTTACACTCTTGATAAGATAGAAAAAGTGTGGAGGGTAGCTGATTTAGCTAGCACAGTAGATTTTGGATAACCTGGTATTAACCACGTATATGTCAAGTGTGGGAAATGGCACACACCAATAGTAGGCTTCAAAGGATACACACATTATCTTGGTGCCTTGTGATTGTGAAGGCAATGTCAAGATCCTGCCCAAAATCTCCAACTCAGTTTGCGTAGAGAGGCCAAATAAAGACAAACCATGTGCATGGAAAATCCAATGTATGTCACGTTTCTTACTTAGATTGCTATCATGATGTCAAGCCAAGCCACTCACGCGGTCCACTGTTCTACAAGGTAGTATTCTGTTTCTGTCGTATAAGGCGATTTTCAGTTTCTTGTATTTCCTTCTCCATAGGTAATACCCTCCTAGTCATAGGCAATATCAGGATGCATAATTTGTCCAGATTTTACAAATTCAACATTTCCACACGAGCTCATATATTCTAATTTCAGAGTGACTATGACACACACACAAAAAATATTGACAGTATCTAAATAAAATTGTTTTTAGTTTCAAATTGATTATAATTCGGAACTAAGTGTAGTTTATAAACATCATTCTCCTTTAATTCTTCAAAGTGCCTTTTTAAGGATAAAATTGTGAGGTTCAAACTATTGTTAAAGCGGACAATACATTAAATACAATGAGGGACATGAGATAATATATGTATACATTTTTTTTACGTGTTTAGTATATGTATGTAAAGTGAGTAAATTTTGATTTTAGTTTTTTTTTTATTAAAAAAGTTCTTCAGTTTTCATCTCTAAAACATGTGAAATTATTATTATTTTCTTATCATTAAGTGACACTTGTTAATTATTTATGTGTTTTAATAAAAAGTTAAATAGTCGTCCTAGATGGCATACTAATATTTGCGGTATCATGTAAATGATACCTCTAAAAATATTTCTAAATCCTAAAATAAATATTACTTATCTATCTTAAAATGAACAGGGAAAATAGTGGAGAGACGAAAATTAAAGAAAAAAGTTTTTAGGAGCCAAATTTTGTTCATTTTAAACAAGTGATTTCAAATTTTGAGAAATGAAAAAAAAAATACTTAGGAACTAAAATCAAAATTCACTTATTAGGGACTAAATAACACTACTCATTTTCAATTTTTTTAATTTTATTTGATTAAAATTAACATGTATTATAATAATTACTTTAATAAGTATTCTAATTAGTTGATTTTTTTACAGATTCGAATCAGATGATAGTATAGAAATCTTAGTAAATATGATGTCCTTGATTCTTTGATAGAAGGATAGAAATAACGTAGAACTACCGTCATTAGAGTTTGACTCTTTGGTGGGATCTTTAGGTATTTTGTGGGAATCCAATTTTTTAATTGACAAATGTTAGTATTTTGTTAGCAAGAAAAATCAAACCCACGACTTCTTTTTTTTTTTGTCTCTCCCCCTTTTTCTTTTTCTACTAAAACAACCTAATAATTCTTGTGGGAATCAAACTTAAGTCTTCTCTCACAAACATAACATTTGTTGTCAATTGATCTATACTGATTGAATATTAGTTTTAGTACAGCTGACAAAATGGTCAGGACGAACTGGACTGATACATGTTGTCAAACGTGAAAGATAGATTGAGCTGAGCTGAGCCAATCCATATCCTATACTAGCTTCATTTTTGAAGTCCAAACATGCTAGGTGACCCATATTGGCCAATTTTCTCTCTTTTTTTTTTGTCTAAATTTAAATAAAATCAAAAGAAAGAAAAAATAAAAATTATCTGGCCAAAATAGGTCCGATTGAATTCAAACATATATTTCTTAAGTCTAGTTTGACCTGATTTTATTTGAGTCAATATTTTCTCAATTCAATACAACCTGATTTGATGAGTTACTAAAACAACCTAAGTGACCCGATCTATTTTGTCAAATATAAACCTTGGTATATTATTGACTTTAAATAAGTAAAATCCCTATACTTCATATTCCACTCGATCAATCGATGCTAGAATCTTATCCTTTCTACATTGTATGAAGCAAATTGGATAACATTTGGGTCTCTATCTTCCTTGAACACAACTTGATTTTCCATAATCAACAGGGAGCAACTGATTGTCCCTATCTTTTTAGGGATTAAATTAGCATTTTAATTTCCTAAAAATGTAAAGTAAATACTATTATATATATATATATATATATATGTGTGTGTGAAAACTAAAATTACTTTATTATATTCTTTTAGTTTTTCAAATTGAAACATCCAAAATCGTATTAAAATAGTTTTAAGTAAATCTTCACATGTTTAATTCACATTAACAAATTAGTTTCTGAGTCTAAATTTAATTTTGAGTTAAAACAACCATAGATAACATTTTAATCGAATAAATATTGAGTTAGAATAAAAATATTCAAATAATAAATGACTTCTTTAAAATTAATTTTACAAAATACTCCTTCAAATACACATTAAATCATTATTTGAGGGTTTACTGTAGATGCCTTCGCTCTTGGGGCAGGAACAGTTTGGGGATGTTTTCCTTTGTCTAAACGGATAAGGACTCAATGTCCCGCACATGTGACTACTCTTAAGAGCTACTCGTACATTTGGTGAAGAAAAAAAGTGGGAAATACCAAAATCACTTGGATTTGTAGTTATCTCACTCCCGATATCTTTTTTTTTATCAGTAAAAATTAAAGATAATATTAAAGAATATATAACAACTTACATACTTTACTTAACTAATTAAACTACACCCACTTAACCTCACTCACGGCATCTTATTACAGGTATAACTATAATATCTTGCATAGTAATTACACCATTTCAAGCTTCGATAACAATCATAGTAATTAGTAAGTATTCTGCAACTCTAGAACCTTGCAAAACTTACGATTCGTCTCTAGTTAGTACTACTCATTCCGTGTTTGAAAAACTATTTTAACTCTTACCCTGTCCAACGTTGACTACAGAATCTTGTCGTTGTTCACCAAGGACACCACGGAAGGTGGAGAATGGGGACAGATTATGTAACTTGGTGATTCATCAAAATAGTGTGTATTTGTTGGAATAGAACCTATGATCAATACAAAAAAATTTCTTAGAGGTGAGAGATTTAGGATAGTATATATGAGGTCATAGATTTAGATTTAGGCCTCAGTACGACCATTATACACACAAAAAAAAATTAATTCTTTTCACATTTTGTCTTTTGTAACGTGTACAATGGGATAGCCAAACAAAAGTCATGTTAAAAGAGTTTCGATTACCAATAGTTATAGCATCAACAAATTCAACTGATAGTACAGTAAAACAGACAGCTGAGAACCTTTATAATCTTGTGCTTGTGCTTGTGAAGCACAAAACTTGTCGGTAATACACTCCAAAACACAATACATTTGCGCATGTGGATCGGAAGGGACCCTTTTGTATTTAACAACATTGATGCATTTAGGTGACGAAGGCAAACTTGTATTAGATTGAACCAAAAGAAGTTTTAAACGACTTAATAAAATTCCGATAAATCTGAAAGAAAAAAAAATTTGACAATAATATCAGATATAAGAATTTGGCATCCAAATATTCAATGATAATATCTGCACTCTTCAACTTCTAGATAGAAGAATATAAGAACATCGACAAATTTGAGTTCCAGAACAATTCCTCAAGTCCAACTAAATCCTTCCCCTCTAATCTTTACTACCAGGAAATAATCAATAAAAGAAACATTCTAACGCTCAATCTGTATAGTGACATGGCTGATGTTATAAACCCTTTTGATATAATCTACAACCTTGTCCAGCACCAAGTCTGCATCTGCTTCACGTCTGATCTTAACATGACAAGCAAGCAAAACCTTTCCCACTGTAATGGCCCATATATGCAGTTCATGAACCGCCACTACATCTTCCATATCCAACAGCCCCCTTTCAAGCTTAGTAGCATCTATCTCACGAGGTGTGCTCTCCATCAGGACTTCCAAAATGTTTCGCAGCATGTTGATGGTTGTCCCCATAACAATTACTGAAAATATTAGAGTGCAGATTAAATCAACAATTTGCCAACGAGGGTTATACCATATGATTGCTCCCCCAATCATTACCCCAATACTTTGGATAGAGTCCCCAAGAACATGGAGATAAGCCCCCTGTAGATTTATGTTCCATTGCTTCTTCTTAGTTCCAACTTTTGATTCACCAAGAAGCGGTTCAGTAATCTCTTTGTGAGCTTGATGGTGCAAGTGATCTTCGTCAGTATGATAGTGAGCATCTTTTGGATGGTTTTCATCATGATGGTGCTCATCTTTTGTATGCTTTCCATCACAATGGGTAGACACCGTAAATCCATGACTGTGGCCATGACCATCGTGTCCGTGTCTGTGATCGTGACCATCATGTCCGTGGCCATGATCATGACCCAATAACAATGCCATGATGATATTAACCACAAGACCAAATGCAGCAACTAAAAACATTAAAAAACCATCCACACTTTTAGGACCGGCAATGATTCTATCAATGGCTTCATATACTAGAATCCCAGCAAGCAACCATATCATTTGAATAGAAACCAAAGCACCAAGAATCTCTATTCGGAAAAATCCATATGACTGGCGAGGTGTAGCTTCCCATCCAGCAGCCCATAATGAAAATAAGGAGATGGCAAAGGCTGCAACATCTGAAAGCAAATGTGCTGCATCAGTCAATATAGCAAGACTGTTAGCTTTGATGCCACCAAACACTTCAACGGTCATGAAAATAACACAAAGGACCACTGCCATGAAAAGCTTTCGCATAGAAGTTGATCTTTCTTCAGAATCCTTAGAGATGGATCCAGCATCTGCAAACCCACATGGTGCTTCCCCACAAATCTTCCTTCCACCATCAGGAAAATCACTACTGATCTCAATAACTTGTGTATGCTGAGAGCTTTGTGCTTCCATCTACAATATATACAAAAATGTAACATTTCTTGAGTTAGAGAAAAACCATAAACTCTTCCTAGCACTAAACAGAAACAAGAAAATATTATATCAGCCATCAATAACTTTTTATAGCATATCTGGGACAATTTGATCCCACAGGACTCTTCTCCAGAAGTAGAACAAGTAATTAAAAGAATTCTGTCCAAAAAGTAAGGTTTGATGGTACCACTATGAGCAGATGTATCAACCATTATCCAATTGTACATCTAAGACCTATATTAGTTGCAATGGTGTTATAAATCAAGTGGAGCTCTCAATGACATTCGTTAATATTTGGCTAATATGGTTCTTTAAATCAATAGCCCATATCTATGTGTCTGTGCTTAGCCTTAATTAATAGGCAACAATTTGAGTGATCTCATCTGAAAATCAAAGTCAAATAAAACCAATTTATATGAAAGAATAGTATGTAATCTTTTCAGTTAATAGAGTTAGATACAATCTCATACGGGCTGAGCTGAATGAGTAACATTGTAGCACAACTATTACTATACTAACAGATGATAATTGAAAGCAGTAGCAAAATAAGTAGACCTCAAGCAATAGTGCTTAAACAATTGAGTAATGCTATATCCTCCCAACACATCCTTCTACAAACCCACCTAATACTACCTTATAAATAAAGAACTAAATGAAAAAATAAAAATATTTAATATTTTGGAAACATAAAAGCATTTAATATCTTCTTAATTAGAAGGATTGTTAGGTTTTCACCAAAAAAAAAGGATTATTAGGTTTTCACCTAAAAAAAAGGATTGTTAGGTTTTCACCAAGAAAGAAGAAGGATTGTTAGGTTTTCACCAAAAAAAAAAAGGATTGTTAGGAAGGGTACATACGATGATTTAGAAATATTCAAAACAATATATATTTCAAATCACTACACAGCTGGGAAAAGTGGGAAACGTTTTTCACAAGACAGAAAAAAACAATAAGAAACTGAAGGACAACATTGCAATCTACATATATAAATATTCCTTTGGACTATGAATAGAAAAAAAAAAAAACAAAGATATATTCTTTTTGCATTTGAAAGATACTTGTGTCTCTATGCTCAACTACAGGCAATTGGACCTAAACATCAAAACCATGGTTCAAAGTAAATTGATAAGAACCTCATGAGAACTACACCACAAAAAGTTAGTTGTTGGTTAGAGAGACCTAGACCTTATAAACCCCACACTAAAACCCCATACTTTAAATGGGGGTTTTGGATGCCAAACACAAGGATGGAATTGCATAGAGAAGCTACGGAGAAGACATTAGAAATGGAGAATGGAGGCACAGGAAGAGAGTGTGAGGCCTAGGAGCTACAGGTCAGGAAGATAAAGAAAGTTCAATGAGATACTGGGGTTTCTGTTATGCTGCAACAGTCAGGTTTCAGATCTGCCTAAAATCAGTTGGGAGGAGGCAAAGAAGGATTGAATGAAGGGGATGCTTCAAGAATAAACAACAGAGACAGCACAGAACCATGATTCAGATGAACAGTGGAGAAGATTGGAAATTCTAATTTTCTCAAGTGATGAAGCTTAAGAACAAAGAAAGTCCTTCTAAACTTGAGGTGAGAAAATGAGTATAATGAAATTCCTACTAAAGAAAGATACATAAAGAATTGATCAGAACATAACTAATAATCCATCAAATCCGAAAGCCTAGGAAAGCCTGGTTGCAATTACAATCCCAGCTAAAATACTTATAAAAGTAACAGCTTTATGATATAACAATCCATTGATTAACACATTGACATGCATCAGTAAATTAACCAATCACTGGGCTGTGGATGCCTGACAATAATTACGATAATATGATTAACTAATGAATTTAAACAACTAATATATTATATATAGAGAGAGAGTTTCTTTATAATTCCATAACTGAAACATGATAATCTCACTATGAATGACTAATTTAAATGAACTAACATGTAAAACGGATTTAAAACCCAGGTCTGAAGAATTCATTTACAAAACAAATAATTAAATGCAAACAACTTGTAACTTGCAGGTAAAGAGCAAAACTATACTAATGTTTTCCAAAACAAAGAAACTCAGAAAGAATAAAAACGTCAAATGAGATGAGCTTTACTTCAAGCAGATAGTCAGTGATATTTTAATAATTGACAGGCCCTAACCAAGGTTCACATTCACACTCCAAGTAAGGATTGGACAAATAGTTTAACAAATGCAGGAAAATGCATACGCATCAGTCACAAACATGAGTTCCTTTTCAAAGCATTATTCCATATTCACAAAAAAATGGAACAAACACACAAAGTAACCACAAGCAATAGGCAACAAGGTCAACTAATCACGACTATACTCCAAAATTGAAATTAAAATATAACATGAACCAACACGGAGTCCTCCTTGCACAATATAAAGAATATTAGCAAGTTTTAGAGAAAAAAAGAAGAAACCAACCTAACAACTTGACTTAGAATCCTTGAAGCACAAAAAAAAGAAGAAAAAAATTGCAAAATAATCAAGTCAGCTGCAGAGGGAAAGATTATTAAGTCGTGAAACAAGAACAGTGAACTCAGCCGCCAGGAGCTGTATATAGCTATATAAACATAAAAAGATAGATAAAATGATGCAAAAAAAAAAAACATATGAAGCATTCAATTGATTAGGTGACTGAATCTCCTGCACTCACATCATGTTCTGACACAGAATAGAACCTTCTAGGAACCTGACAAACAAAAAAATTGCAAAAGCAAAACAACAACGAGGGTTCACCTAAACGATATTAAAAACTAATAACAAAATATTATGAAACAATAATTTCACACCAAAGAAAGAAACGATCCAGCAATCGACACGCATGCCGCAACACAGTCTCAAAATCATAAACAGGGTGAAACGAGAAAAACGTGTTGGTTATCTTGCCGCGAAAAATGCTAGTATGACTCACTTGGTTTTTTTATGCTGCGCTGTGCTTCTTCCGTCGTGAGAATCGAAACGCGATTATGTGAAAAATAAAAAACAAACAAAAGGGTATAAGAAGATAAAGGAGATAAGAAAAAGGTGGAAGAGGGAAAAGGGGATAGATAGAATCATAGAATAAATAATAATGGGATGGACGCACTGTTACTCCAATGGGCGTGACCGTTCTGGATCTCTCTCACCTCCTTCCTTCTGAATTCTGATTCTGAATCCCTTCACTCGCTCTCTTTACCAGGGCTTGTAGTTTAAAGAAGGTTGCTACTAGTTGCCAGCCAAAATTTTCACAAATTAATTTCCATTTTCAATCATTTTGTAATAAAAAATGTTTCGTGTAAAGATATGTAGAGGAAATATATAAATATTAGATTACAAGGTTTATGATGTAATAAAAATAAAGAGATAAAAAAAATAAAAAATTGATAAGATGTTTAAAATAAATGAATATTGATATATTATTGCTCTTTCTTTATTAACTATTAGTAATTATTTTGTAAAGATGGATATTAGGAGTTAAGATCATAACTAAATTAATCTATGTTAACAAGTTAAATAAATAAATAAAAACATTCTCATGAAAAATAAAAGAAAATATTTTGTTTATTTATTTAAATAAATAAATATTTTAGAAATTAATTTTGTATTTATTATTTATTTTACTTTATAATATTTCATTTTCCATCATAAGTTTCATTAGCCTAAAAGTCAACCAATCTTATTCTTAACCTCCTAAAGCAGGGTATTAACCAAACTGCAATACCACGTCACCAATTAAGCACCATAACCCAATAATGCATCATGACATTTAGAATGACTATCAACCCAAAAATACTAGCAATTAATCAAATATTAAATGTGAAGTCAGTGGTACTAACTGTTTGCACAAAATCCAGATTGAATTATATGTTTCTGCGTCTGTCGTCAATATTAAATTTGAATGATAAACCTGATGATGCCGAATTACACTGTTTAGACATAATACTGAATTTTCTTTTCTCCTAAGGACGCTTAAGAAGGATGCCACTTTCCTTTTTATTTTTGGCTAGTGAATTAGTTTGAAGTTCCACCTTCCCCATAAAACGATATATATCCAATATGGTTTGTAACATGCCTACATTTCGTTTCATTCATCATTTAATGATTTTATCTTTTATTTAGATGTAAAGTTCAATAAAATTAATAGTTTTAAATATATTTAGTTTTAAAAAGAGAGTGTCATTAACATTCTTTTTATATATACCCACATAAAAACTTGTGCCAATTCTGTGGATCTCTCACGCAAACATACACATATGAGTGATACAAAAGAAAAGTAAGAAAAATGAAGCAAGAAGAAATGGATGGAAGAAGAAAAAAGCTTCACCTATGCAATGCAGCTGGTGAACTCTAGCGTGCTATCCATGGCCATGCACTCAGCCATAGAGCTTGGCATTTTTGACATCATAGCCAAAGCAGGCGAAGGTGCCATACTATCTGCAAAGGACATTGCAGCTCAGCTTCCGTGTAAGAATTCAGAGGCAGCCACAATGCTGGATTGTATCCTAAGGCTCCTAGCAAGTCACTCCATCATTGACTGCACAGTGCTTCCTGATAAACAAATTCCTCCTCCACATTTGCAGTTGCTGATGATGTTTACTTATCTCAAGATTTTTATATTTCTTCCGTTATATTTTACCTGTTTATTTTAAAAGTTAACATATAAATTATAATATATATAATTGACATTTTATGTATATTCAAATTCTTTGAAATTTTCTAAAGTGGTGTTTATTGTTATTTCTTTTTTACAATAAATATATGAAATATTTATGAATTAGGTGAAGATAAAGTAATTAAAAAATAATAATTAGTTAATTTATCTTAAATTTTTAAATAAATAAATAAATAAAAATATTGTTTTCAACAATGAATAAATGAAAAAAAAAAGAATACTGGCTAGTTTTAACGTTCAATAATAAGATTAGAAAATGTATTTTGATTTTTGTTATTTTTTATATTTAATAAACAACGTATGTGAGAATTTTTTTAGTAGAATTAATACGCATGTGAGAATTAATACGCCCTTGTTTGCACAGCGTTGATTAGTTGCTTTATTTGTCCTTTTACTGATAACATTTGTCGGTAGTAGTATATTCGATTTTTTTTTTCTTTTTTATAATGTATATTCGACTATATATGGCATTCAGTACTTTATACCTACGCATGTGAGAATTAATACGCCCTTGTTTGCACAGCGTTGATTAGTTGCTTTATTTGTCCTTTTGCTGATAACATTTGTCGGTAGTAGTTTATTCGATTTTTTTTTCTTTTCTATAATGTATATTCGACTATATATGACATTCAGTACTTTATACCTGTAATTAATATATCACATTAGTTCTATAGGATCATCACCATTGATGTCCTACGACTTGCATGCATGCATGCTATAGAGGAAAACAGAGAAAAACTATAAACCCAAATTGCGCTATGACTTTATAATAATTACATATGAATCCCCTCTTGTTATTTAATATTATTGTACATGACTATCTTGGATAAAACTTTTTGAGAAGTTAGTTAAAAATTAAAAAAAAATGGCTTTTTTATAGATAAATTAAAAAGTTAGTTGGTAGTTAAAAATTGATTAATAAGTAGCTAGAAGATTTTAGTTCAAATTGTTAAAGTAGTTTGTTAAATTATAAGTATTTAGTAAAATAAAAAATTTAAAATTTTAGATATTATTTTGGGGACCAAACAAAATAATAAAAAATTATTAGAGTCTAAAAAAGTTATAAGCACCACAAACAAAATTTAAAAATTTATCAAAAACTAAAAAAAAAATATTTAAATTTCAATAGTTGTTAAATAATAAGAAAAATATATACATGAAATCTAAGCTATGGAAGGAAAGTAGGTCCCTCAAAAAAAGGAAGGAAAATAGGAAACTTTTGTGTCATATCATGTGCATGGTTAGTTACATTTAATGCTACAAACAATTAATCTTTTGCTGCATTGTTGGACCAAGTCCTATGGATTTTCTTTGCTAATAATGAAAGTTGGAGTACTCAGGTTATGAGAATATGATTAAACACCTAAACTGTTAAACACCTTCAAGTGAATTGTGAATAAATTAACAAAAGTAGAAATATGACGATTGATGATGAATTATTATAAACTCTTATACTCCTTAGTTCTCCACTTGAGAGTTGGATACATTGGTTGCCATTCTCAACAACTCAACATTAGCGTAAAAGCTTAGCATGGATACTACTATATAGATAACATGCTAAATGAAGAATCAAAAGAGAGAGAGAGAGAGAGGCTTGAGTAGTTGCTTCAAATCCAATAGTGTTGAGAATAGAGGGAGTGAGTATATGGAGGTAAAAGAAGCCATTGCAAATTATAAGGAAGATTCAAGCCTGCATTAAAGGTCTGACTTGTTTTTATTGTGGGAAAGATTGTCACAAGAAGTAAGAATGTGAATTATTAAAGAGGGATAAGAAGGTTGGAACAATCCATCATCAAATAAAACCCAGGAAAATGGAAGAATAAATTAACCACTATACGACTGTGGCCTTAAACGAAGAGAAATCTTTTTTTTTTTTTGGTGATGAAAAATATCTAAATAGTTGATTCTAGAGCATCCTTTAACGTGAGACCTTTTGAAAGATTCTTCCCATCATATTAAATAGTTGACTTTGAAAGGATGAAAACGGGTAACCATGTCACAAATTAATTTTTCTGCAATGGTTTCTTATAAGTTTTGGGCCAGTTCCTACCAATTTTGACATGAACTGAATTTTTTAAGTTAATTAATGGACCAATCATTAGATCGGAACAATCCAGTTCAACTTTAAAGACAATGCTTGCTGTTGGATGTCAGTTACAAAACATTAATATTAATGTACAAAATATTTTAACCATTCAAATCATATATAATAATTTTTAATCATATTTAAAAAACCCTTAATTATGTAAAGATTATTTTATAAAATTACAATAGTATGGCCAAAGAAATTTAGAAAAATCAATGATATATAAAAATAACATAAAGTGAATGAGAAAGTATATATTATTACAAGTCACGAATAAAAAAATATATTATTACAAGCTATTAAACACATAACTAGCCAAGAAAATCAAACCATTTCTTCCGCATACTCGGCTATCTTAATCTCTACTTACTTTTCCAGTGTTGTGATCAATAATACCCTGATAAAAGACTTACCCAAGTTATCTTCTTTTCTTAGTGAACAAGTTCAATTTTAATCTCTTTCCTTTTCAACAAGTAAAGACAAGAGCTTCTAAATTGATAAGTAGTATGTTCGTCTAGCAAAGCACTTTATGTGAGATAGAGACAAGAGACAACTAGCTACTAGCTAGCTAGTGCTTTCTTTGCTGAATGAACTCCCACAGCGTCCAAACCTTGATTCCTCTGTGCCACAAACAGGGATCCGGATATATAAATCACGCAGGGAGACGATTAGAATTGTTTAATAAAGATCTAACATTTTATAAATTATTTTAATAAATTTAACTTAAAAATGTCTTTAAAATATTAATTGTTTGATTAAATCAGAGGATTTACATTTATGACTGTGTAAATATGTAAATGCAGGCAATTCATTCCCACAAACATATCCAACAACAATTGCAAAGTCATATTGCACGTGAATCCAAATTAAAAACCATGCCATATGCACACATTCATAATATTCATAATTCTTGTTTAATTTCTCTCTCTATCCATAGCATGACATTGTACACAATGTGACTCAAAATACTTCAAATAATCAAATCTCTACTTTTCTTTTACATATTACATATCACTCAAACACAAAATACAAGTTCCCAAAATACAAAATCCAACTTTCTGTATGTAATTGCTGGTTTAATTTTTGACAAAAATATTAAAATGTAGTAGGAATAATTAAGATCACTAAGATACATCCATGCATGCACACAATGTACTTTATTAATCAGATACAAGTATATTGTAAGACAATTACCCTGCGCACCACTGAGGATCCCGACCTGATATATATATATACATATCTATATATCTTCATGTATTCACATCACAAACTGGAGCACCAAGAAGAGGAACCTGACCTACAAAACCTTTCCTCAAACCCATCAAAACATCACACTTCACATACAACCCATAATGTGCAGAGTTTATGTCACCAGCTCTCCACCTCAACCTTCCAAACAACACAAGTTTCACGCTCACCACCCCATAATTCTCGTCCATGGCCAGTCCATTGGTGACGTCCTCCGACACCGGCACCGGCACACCTCCGATCTCCGGGGACAGTGACACGGCGCTGTGCTTCTCTATGAAGAGCGGCGGAAGCATGACATGCGGCGTGATGGGCTGGTTGCGGTAGGACACGTAGGCGGAGAGCCTGTCAAAGGAAATCGAGACGCGCCTGTTAGGGTTTCTTATGACCACGTTGAACTGAATGGCGATTGACATGAGTGGCGGCGAGGTGGCGTTGAGACCGTAGACGGCGGCGCTGGCCACCGTGAAGCGAGGCTTGGTTGGGTGGTAGGCCAGCCAGAGAACGAGGAGTATGATGCCGAGTAGGAGGAGGAAAACGGTGATGCAAATGCAGTGTTCACGTTTGGGGGCATTGGGTTTGAAGCGTGAAGCTGTGCCTTTGTCCATGTTGTGGACTTGGTGTTGGTGGTGGGGAACTTTGCCAGGGAAACGGTAATGTGTGTATTGTGTAGGGTTAGGGTTAGAGTTAGGGTTAGGGTTAGGGCGAGGGATGTGATTAGGGTTATGGTTATGGTCTTCTTGATGTTGTATCTGCATTTCTGCCATGGGAGGACTCGTTGATCTCTAGTTAAAGAAGTTGTGTTGTGTGTGTGGTGTGTATGAATAATGATATGGCTCCGTAGTGACAGCCAGAAATGGTGGGGGTTGTGGATATAGTGAACAAGAGAAAAAAGTTAAAGGAAATCTATATGAGATGGAATAAAAGGGGAAACTTGGAATCGAAGTATAAACACGAGTTTTTCTTTTAGTTTTATAAGATCAATGGCTGATCATTGATCACCTCACTACTGTATTCTACATGATGCTATGTGTTTTACTTTTTCCTGTTTTATGCCTTGCTTTGTCTTTATCCAAGCTTTTTTTTTTCTTTATATGCTTTTACTAACGTAATGTGAATAAGCAACCCGTAAATTAACAATGTTAGATAACTGAATACATGGTAGAGAGACTCTCTTACTCTCTCTCTCTTTCATTGAGAGAGTAAGAGGATCTCTTTTCCAAACAAACATAAAGTGGCTGGTGGTTTATAAAACAGTTGTTCGAAGTAATGAGGTTCAATTAATAATGCATGAAAATAATAATAAAAACATATAAATCAACTTAAATGCGGGTGGATGACGTAGGGAGGATTTGCATGCATCAGCATCGCATTTGCATTCACTTCTTTGCCTGCTTCAATTCGTTCCCTTATGACCCGAAATTGAAGACGCCTCTACAAAGAAAACTAATAAAAAGTTACTACCATTTAAAAGGGAGAAGTTTTTAATGTCGTGTTGACACTAGAAAGGACAAGAAAAGGGATAAAGGATGTGGATTTTTTTTTGCTGGGTTTTTGTGATTTTTTTATGTGGGTGTTGGGTTTGTGGTGATTTTTTATTTTTTTGAATTTGTGATCATCTTGCTTCTTCATGTTCTTCATTGTGTTAATCCCTCCTCTATCTAAACTAGGAAAATTGATTTTTTAATTGTTAACCAACATTAGTTGTAGTTATACAAGCACTGATTGTATAAGAACTCCACTCCATTTACTCCAATGGTGAACTTAGTTAAATAATATTGTTTAACTTTAATAAGCCAATTAGCAATTAACATTAAAGATGCTAATGTCTTAAGGTTTTAGATTTAATGTGATATTTCATTAATGTAATGATGCGTCTTACCTCTTGATGGGAGATCTCCTTGATGTTTTAGGCTCCCTACGATGGGGAGACATTGGCCAAAGTGCCACAGCAAAAAAAAAAAATGTCAAAATGCCACAGACTGAAAATAAATTGCCAAACTGCCACGTCATGTATTTCGCTAGCCACATCAGCGAATTTCATGGGCTGACGTGGCGTCGCGTGAGTGGAAGACCAAATTCGCTGGAGAGAGAAGCGAAATAGGTATGACACATGGCAAATTTTCAAAATTGCGTATAAACTTCGAACGACCATAACTTTTGACTCGAACGTCCGATTGAGGTGAAATTGGTGGCCAAACGCTTGAAATTGAGAAGAGAAGCCCTAGGCAAATTCTCAAATTGGTCAATTTTTTTTTCCAGAAAAAGCCTCTAAGTGCCTCAAATTTAGGATTTAAGATTCAATCATCCAAAAAATTCATTTTTCTCTGCTTTTTTAATTATTTAATTACTTAATTTAATGTTATTTTTTATTTTTTCAATTAATTCTCTGAATTTCGAGCGTTTTGACATATCGTATGCCTCAATCGGACATTTCTATCAAAAGTTATGATATAAAATTGATAGTGCATATAAACTTCGAACAATGATATTTTTTGATAGAAATGTCCGATGGAAGCGTACGACATGTCAAAACGCTCGAAATTCAGAGAAGTAATTGGAAAAATAAAAAATAACATTAAATTAAGTAATTAAATAATTAAAAAAGTAGAGAAAAATGAATTTTTTGGGTGATTGAATATTAAATCTTAATTTTGAGGTACTTAGAGGCTTTTTTTGGAAAAAAAATTTGATCAATTTGGGAATTTTCCCAAGGCTTCTCCTCTCAATTTCGAGCGTTTGACCACTGATTTCGCTTCAATTGGATGTTCCAGTCAAAAGTTATGGTCGTTCGAAGTTTATACGCAATTTTGAAAATTTGCCACATGTCATACCTATTTCGCTTCTCTCTCCAGCGAATTTGGTCTTCCACTCACGCGACACCACGTCAGCCCATGGAATTCGCTGATATGGCCAGCAAAATACATGGCGTGACAGTTTGACAATTTGTTTTCGGTCCGTGGCATTTTGACATTTTTTTTTGCTGTGACACTTTGGCCAATGTTTCCACGATGGGCCAACATCTCCTTTATATAATTTTTGTCACTCCAATAAAAGACACGTCCATGAAATAAATTAAATAAATAAAACTAATAAAATGTTTGATATTTAAAGAAAGATAAATTCTTAACATATGACATTTATCTAATTAGAGAAACAAAAATGAAAAATAAATGAGATAAATAAATTCAGGAAAAAATATTTGGACATCCAAGAGTAGCCACTTACAAAGAGATAGTTAAATATGATAAATAAGTGATTAATATATAATGTGACGAGCAGAAAAAATAAACTAAAATAAAAATAAAAGGTGTTAATAGAGTGTTTTAGTATTAAAAAACTCAGGCTCTTAATTTCAACTAGGGATATGCAAAAATTTGATTCAGCAAAAAAAAAATTGAATTGGTTGTTAATTGCTTTAGCCCGTTCGATTTTAAATTAAAAAATTCAATATGTTTTAGAAAATTAGTTTAGAATCAAATATATTTTAAAAATTATTTCTAAACTAAATTGATTTTGAACTAATTTTAAAGTAGATTTAATAGCCAAATCAGTTTCGAATGGATTTCTGAAATTCTTTTTATGAAAAAAACTTATTGAGGTGAAAACTAATTCAATTAACTGAATCGATTCTAAAGTGATTTTTCTTTTACACCCTTAATTTCATCCCGTTGGTAAAACCAAATTAATCACCATTCCCCATTTATGATTCCTTTTGTCTCTTTTCAATAAAAACATAACACCTTAACATTTAAGAAAAAACAAAATATTGTTATTTAAAGAAAATCTTTTTAAATATGTGTCATTGTTGAATTGGAGCAATAAGAAAAGAGACAACATAAAATAATTTGTCTCCTTTGTATGTCCGCTTGGTTGTCTCTCAATTGTATGTCCTATAAAAAAAAAAATCCAAAATCTTGCTATTTTAATTTTTTTTAATAGTTATATTTTTTTTAATTGTAAGGAAAAAGACATGCCACGAAAATAATTGATTTCAATTTCTTGTGGACCTTACATCTACTTGGTAATTGGAGCGCTAAGCCGTTAACTGTTTTAAGGGTATCACGTGCAATTAATTTGTGCTTTTAAAAAAATTAAAAAGTACGATTTAAAAATTTATAATAATTATTTTTATAAAATTATAAAAATTATTTTCTCTGTTTTACTCAATAGCTAAAAAAAATTGTGAAAAAAACTACAAATTTGATTATAAAATTAGTTTTATTTTCACTTAAATAAATGTCTATCAATTTTCAAGTATTCTATTAGTTGTTGGTCATCAATAAATATTTTAAATCTATCTTTTTCACTAGGAAATAAAATGTTTAAAGTACATCAAGTAAAATTATTTCACAATACTCCTAAAAAGAAATACCCAAAGATAATCCCAAAATTACAGTCCATTTTATTATGAGTAGTGCTACAACAATCGAAGTAATATATTTGTTTTACTAGGATTTCCCGTATAATTTAGGTGTGAAAGTTGTTATTTAGCTCAATCTCAAGCAATTCATTTTAAAAAATACCTGTTTTCATACCCCATTAATATCTTCACGGGTAAGCATTTCTACCTGTTTTTGCCATTTGATCCCTACAGTCAAATCAAACCTGATAAAACTCGTGGAGCCAAGCCAAAAAGTTCACTGCTTGTTCATGTAAGTTCTTGATGGAAAATTAGAAATGCTTTTTCCTTCCCTTTTCTATTCTTCAAAGAACCTTATATTCACTAGTGGTGACGTGGCTCGATTTGAGATTAAACAGTTAAATTTGTCTTTGACGAGAGACACTAATAAATTAATTTTTAAAAAATAAAAAATTTATATTTAGTCTCAAAATATATAAAAATTGTGATAAATTAATTATGCAAACAATTTAATAATGAATTGATTTCCAAAATTTTACAATTTAACATTAAATTCATATTAAAAAATATAATTTATTATTAAATTGGTTATTAAATATTACACTTTAATAACAAAATAATCTCATAAACGACAGGATTAAAAGTATCACACTTTCTAGACAAATTTTACTATTTAACCAAATTAAAATATCAATTCTGCTTGCAACGCAAAGATTGTTGATTACTGCTAACGTGTCTTCACTTCAATCCTACACTTGTTAATTCAATCGTTTTTGGAGTTTGGATTATGCGTCTTCAAGTCCCACATCATCCTAGACCAAGTGTGTCCCACAAGTGCACATTATTGATGCTTTCCCTGTGGAAGTTCATGCGCTGGCTTCATCAAGGACCACTCTTCCATATGAATGTGCGCTTTCTATCATTATGTCCATTAACATTCAGCATTCCATTTCATCTGCGTCGCAATCTCTTCATTAGAGACGAAGAAATAGCTTGAAAGTGAGACGAGAAGAAAACTGTAGAGCATGAGCATGCAAGGGGAACAATAACAGTGTTATAGGCATAATATTTTTATTTAGATACTATATCACCTTCCAAATACATGGAGACTTCAGGGGCCGTTAGCTTCTTACAGGTATGCAATCTTACTTTTTGACGCTTATTGCTATGTATCGAGGAAACGGAAAGTTAGTATAGGTAACAATTGCGAATTGAAATAGGTGGGGCATATACACTCAATTGCAAAACCAGAGGTTCTAGATGGGATTTTTTCAAACTGAAACCTAAAAACTATGTAATTACATACCCATATATTAGTATTCAACCAAGAAAACATATACACGGGTAAAATCCAAACCAAACCCACTAAATAATTACAATCCTAAATTTGCAAGCGGCAGTCCAAATATAAATCCAGAAGAAAACATCTAAGAAAGTTTAACATTACGTTTTAGCTATCTCCCTACTGGCCTACTCTTCTTTTGCTTAATGGATAAACAGATTCCAATAATACATACACAGACACCACCCTACAGCTAATCCTTGTTGACACAATCAGTGTTACAGTCAGCTGTAATATAATACTACAGGAAACCTAAAAAGAACAAAGTTCATGAATCACCACCAGCCTCTGCGACTGGATGATCATGTTGACGTACAAACTGCCCCTTCACCCGAGGCCGCTGCTCTGCCAGTCTTTTCCGGCTTTGATATCGAACCTATACAAGAAATTAGAGTGCTTGTTAATAAGATCTTTGGTGAAACATGCTATAGGAGTTTCCAATCCAACTGCAATCATAGACATAAATTCACCATAAATAATCTTAAAGTAGCCTTTTACTTAGTGCTGGTTATAATACCTTTTTCTCGAAGCATCTCTGTTTCCGCTTCAGTCGAAACTTCACTAGCACTGCTTCTCTTTGACTGGAGCGATGAGAATCTGTCACTCTAAATCCATCATAATTATGACAACCACTATCACTGAAACCATCTTGGGTGTTCTTGGATACTATAGCTGAAGTAGCCTTTCCACTGTCCATGCTTCCATATGCACTACTATTAACATGATTTGCAGCACCATGGCATAAACTATTACCAGCACTCTGATCAGAAACAGGAGAATCATGCCTTGCGTGATCTGAATCAGTATTATCCTTTACATTTTGATTAAGACAAGTAGCATCATTGCAACAGTAATGAAGTTGATCTGAGTTGTGACTTTCAGAATTGGACTGGGTGGAGGTACTTGTGGGAAAGGGAGAACTGTCATTCTGGCAGACTGGTTTTGAACTCGACATAGGGTGAATGCCAGATTGTACATAGAACACAGAAGTGAAAACATTACCGTGTCCCTCGGACTTAAGGTTGGAGATAACCCCTGAAACAGGTAAGAGTCCACATTGACTGTTTGCTAATTTTGGTGTAACTTGTCCATACTGACAAATGACTGTACTGATCATATTCTCCAGGTTCCAATTTGAGCCACCATACTGACAATTTCCAGAAGCAATTCCAGGTAATTTATGGGATTCACGAGAATCCCAACTGAGGTTGTTTACTTTACGAGATGTAATCGATGGTGTTGAAAAAAGAGGCTGCAGAAATTTACGATTACTATACCTGCATATAGAAATTGTCACCTATTGTCAGAAAATCTGTGTAATCACAATGCATGTTGATTTTTTGAATGAGTCAATACTCAATAGGAAAATAAATAATTTAGAATGAAATACTGG
This sequence comes from Glycine latifolia, assembly GCA_013407115.1. Lineage (NCBI taxonomy): Eukaryota > Viridiplantae > Streptophyta > Magnoliopsida > Fabales > Fabaceae > Glycine > Glycine latifolia. The sequence continues at coordinate 4,532,123 of CM023956.1, forward strand.
ATATTGATTTCTCATTACGAAGGATGAAAGCTTAAACATGGCCTTTATTTTTGGGTGGTGGGGGAGGGGGAACCATAAGAGTGCAGAGATTTAATGTTTAATTAAAAAGGGGCCAAACCTCAATAGGTTTTACATAGAGATTATTTGATCTATAAACTTAAAAGGAAACAATCCCAATTGATTATTAACAAAGTCTCTTTGAAGAATTCCTCTTATTGATGATAACTGTGCACAAAAACACCTACATATCTGTGGTCTTCAATCTTTTAGATTTTAGAAGCATAGCTATATTTACCATCATTTGGATCGTTCCATAGCATATAGGCTCTCAAAATTATGTTTCAGTTCAAACCACCATTTACTCAGCTTTCACCAATACTAATCCTACATATAGAACAGCATAAACAAGACTGAGGAAAGACATGAAAGTACAGGTTAAAATTAAAATAATAAAATTCCATGAAGAACTTCCTTCTGCTGATTAAAATTTGTTTCGGTGATGGTCAGAGGAAATATTGTATGGCATCTGGTATTGGTAAATATCATTTTAAGAACTAAAGAAGTCAAGAAAACACTGAACTCACCAAGAAAAGGCAGAAGTATTTGAATGATTCAATCTTTGAGATTCCTCAGTTGCTTCGCTTGCTTGATTACCTGAGCTGCCAGGAAAATCACTTCTTAAGGAAAGTTCCAATTGCGTTTCACAATCAAACTTGGTTGTATTACCACAACTGAGACTACAGTTTTCATTAGGTTGCTTTGGAAGATTTCCAACAGTGGCTATCAAGTCAATAGCTCCTTTAGAAGAATTCACCCGCTCAGCACTGCATCCTTGCATCATACTAACATGAGAATTGTCTCTGCCTAACTCAGATTTTAAGATTTCATCCTTTTTTTCAGTTTCAGGTTCAGTAACACCAGAGTCTTGTTCTGTCCTTAACTCTGTTAATTCAAAAGTTTTGTCGCACCTTGCAGCATCTGATACAATTGTAACTGATTTATCTGCATTAAATGTTTTTAATAGACGTTACAACAGTCAGTACATTAAAACAAGATAAAAACAAATTCTAATCAAAGTGTAAAATAAAATTTGCATACCCTCTGTTTCATCATTATGCTCAGCTGATTCCCTTTCAAATTTGGCAAACTTTTCATGCTTCACCATATCAATTTTGTTCAGTTTAGAACTTTTCAGCTGGGGCACATCCTGCATATTTTCCACATATGTACTCTCGGCTTCAAAAATAGGGGATGTACAAGTGCTCTGCACAAGAGTTTGCATAACTTGGCAATGTACATCCTGGGGCACATCCTGCATATTTTCCATGTATGTACTCTCAGCTTCCAAAATTGGTGATGTACAAGTGCTCTGCACAAGAGTTTGCAAACTTGTAGTTTCTATGTGAAAATTCATGAAGCAAAACTAATCTAGAAAGAATATTTTCCTCAAGCTAAGCGGCTTTGTGATTGCATTGTGCAATAGATTTTAGGTTCCATGTATTTATTTGTTACTCAAGCCAAGCACTGAGTGAAAAATGTCAGATAGAATTTCAGAAATAAAATTGACCAAATTAAAAGTCAATCACTTCACCCTCAACACACCGAAGTCAAAGAAAATTCAAAATTGACATATCCAAGAATCATGTCACAAAACAAATTTGGTAAAATTGAGGCAGTGAAACTTACTTGAGCCTCACTTAATTTCTCGCTGCATTCGTTGTTTTTCTTTGAGGAAACCACAGAACCACTAGATTTATTGCTTGCAGAATTGTCTTCTGAGGCAGTTTTAAGTTTTTTCAGTGAAAAGGTTGTATTTTGAGTAGGAATGCTAATCTGAATAAATATTATACAGCAGAGGATACAAAGAAAGAATAAGTACATATATGCTAAATAGCAATCCAAGATAAAAGAAGAAGAAAATACAAATATTATCTCTTTAAACGGGACTGAAAAATATGACATACAGCATGCCTTCTCCATACATGTTGCCACAAGTTCCTAAGCTCATTCTTCCGAATGGGTTTTATAAGAAAATCAACTGCCCCTTTTAACATGCATTTCAACGCCATGCTAACCGAATCATGAGAAGACATCACTGCACACCCATGAGAATAAACATGAGCTCATTAGCCATTTCGATCTAACATCAAATACAAATACATAATAACAAGTCAACATACTTATGACAGGAATGTTTTTACAAATGTCATGCTCCATGATTAAAGAAAGAAGTGCAAATCCAGATATTGCTGGTAGATCCACTTCTGTTAATATGAGATCTAACTCAGGTGCCTTCTTCTTCAACGTTTCCCATGCCTTTAATCCATCCGGAACCGCAATAACTACATCGAGTAAAAAGAATACCATTAAGTAATAAACCATGAAAACAATAATGTCAATCTGAAATTGGACCATCCATAATGTTTTGGATTATCAGATCCACAAAAATAAAAAATCTTTGTATGGTATTCCATTCTAGGATACCAAATTACTACATATGATGCAAAACTTTTCTTCTCATCTCTTGGTATCTCTCCAAAATATGATGCAAATAAATCAATCATTTAAAAAGAAAGAGGAAAAATTAAAACAATAGGGATTTTTGGAACAAGTTACCAAACTTAATTTTATCTTATTAAAAAAACTAAAACTACAGTTCAGGTATTCAGGTTCATTGCCTTTTGTTTAAAATAAAACAATGTGAAAATAGCAACGGATAAACATATAGATGAAAGAAAACAGAGACCCTCGATATGAAGACAAAATAGAAGACTGCTTTCATGATAACTTTTTTGGTTCATTACAAGTCATCAAAACTGCAAAAGCATGCTAATTTCTGAGAAAAGAAGGAAAAAAAATCAGCAAACATTTAACCACGTACACTACAAAATAAGTAATGCGTTAGTGATCAAATTTGGTGGTAAAAAGTGTTTTTTTTCTACACTAGTACTAGAGTCACAAAAATTTGGTGACAATTTTTTTTTGAAAGAACATATAAATTATTTCCTTACTATTTTTTTTTTTGCAGTGGTAACCTTAGCTCAGATCCTCTCCAGTTAAGACTGGAGAGTGTCCAGTTTAATCAATCTCAACCATTCATACATTTTAATTTACAATTTAAATTTATCAAATAGTAGTATTAAAAATAAAGAATGGCTGAGATTTCATCCAGTTCACTCAAAACTGAAGAGGATCATTTTGGTGATGACCAAATCTAACACGTGGAAAATTAAACAGACCTTTGGATGATGATGATGCTACCGCAATTATACACGTAAAGTAATTCCAGAGACCAGAATCAAAACGGAAGAATACATATTAAATTTTCGCAACTAATTAAGCAATACAATGCCACAGGAAAAACGACACAAACAGAGAAATCATAAAAAATAAAAAAAAAATCTCGAGAATTAAAAAGAAGAAGAACCTGTGTAACTGCATTTGCGAAGAAGCGCGGCGATGATTTGGCGCGTGGAATGATCAGCTTCTACAATCAGCACTCTGAGCACCATCCGCGGCAGAAACCTCTCCCATCGAACCACCTCCGCATTGCTATTCTCCATCGTCATCGCGCCGTTCAACTCATCCATTCTCGAACAGCAACAGCCCGCAACCACAAAGAATAATAACCCTAATGGATCACAACGAACCAAACGAATAAGAAAACAGAGTAAATGAAATTGACTTCATCCACAATATATATATATATATATCAGAGAGAAAATATTAATAATAATAATAACAATTTTCAAACCGTCCTTTACTTGCTTGCTTCTTGGTTCAGCTTACGATTCTGATTCACTATAGCTGGCAACCAGCTTTCGCCCACAACCGCGAAAATCGTCGAAATTATCTTCCCACCAAAATCTCCACTTCTCTCACTCGATCATCAAAAGGTAGATCATCGTTACTGCCATGATCACGTGGCACCATTTCAACCATTCGTTATTATTTTAATATATGCAGCGTCTGAGGTGAGCTTCTGCCAAGCATGGGTCCATCCGACGGACACGTGTCGACCCTACGTCTTCTCTCCCGGCCGATATTTTTCTGCACAGTAATATCCCGGTTTTATTTTACCATACTTTAATCTCGTGGTGTACGGGCTCACACGTCGAGCATCCCAAATTTAATTCAGTTTTTTTCCCTTCCTTTCTTCATTTCCACATTGTCTTTTTGGTACATTAATTATATTTAGGCTTAATTATTTAAACGATTTAATTTGTTTTCTAAATTATTTTAAATTTTTTAATTTGGTTTTTAAAATTTTAAAACATTCAATTTGATCTTTAAATTTTTAAAATAAATTAATTTGGTTCCAAAAAAATTTTAAATATTTAATTTGATTCTCAAATTTTTAAAATGGAATCAATTTATTTTCTAAATTTTTAAGAATTTTAAAATTAAATTGAATTATTTAAAATAATTTGGGAATTGAACTGATTTATTTTTAAAAAAATTAGGATTAAATTGAACTTTTTTATTAAAAAAATGATTAAATTTATTTATTTATAAGAATTTGTGAATAAATTAATTTTTTTAAAAAAATTTAGGACCAAATTTAACTATTTAAAATAATGTGTGAATTAAATTGATAATTAAGTTAAAATAAACATACCAAAAAGATATAAAATTGACTGGATGTGAAAAAAGAAGAAAGGAGGGGGGAGAGAAAAGTCATGTGGAATTGAATCTTCTATTAACAAAACTTAATAAATTAATAATTAATATTTATGATAAAAATCTTTATTCAATAATATTCCTATGCTTGTGATAATGTCTTCCCTATATAACCAAGTTTAAAATGTTTATCGGTATCGACGTATAGTGTGTTGCTATCATCAGCTCTGTAAAATTAGAAAGTATAACGGAAAACGTCTTCAATAGTCTAGAAAGCACAGTTTTTCCTACTTCCACGCCAATGTTAAAAAAGCAAAGTTGCTATTATATCCAACTCGAACTACTGTTACAGGGCTATTCACAGCATGTTTGAATATGCTTCTAGAAATATATTTTATGTGATTTTTCACGTCTCACCGGAAACTACTTATGGCGTGTTTGGATCCGAGTTGAGGATCCACATTTTAATGTAAATCACATAAAATGTTTCAAAAAAACACGCAGAAGCATTATGCTTGAGAGTTGAGACGCCAATCCAAACAGGCTATTAATTATAGTTTCTCTGTTTTTTAGCCATTGAATGATAAACTGTCTTGCAAACGCATTTCTAAACACAATCACAAATTTCTCATTTTCACAATTCTCTGCAACAGTTGTAGCAATGGTAGTAGTATTCATGCCATGGTTAAATTCAAAACTAAAATTGACTCAACTACAATACTTTGATATCACTCATTGCAACTTGAAATACAAGAGAAGTAAAATAGAATGAATCCATATTTTTACTGAACTTCCGCAGTGTCAGACTCACCTCTTCTTTGAGATAGCATTTTCTAGTTCAGGAAGAAGTCCCACAAATATGCCTCAGCTGTACACACTAGAAGTCTTCATATTCATGTGAAAAGCCAAAATTGCTGCCATCATTATACAGACACTAAAGCTACAGTTAAGGCTCAGTCCCCACTCCTCTCTACACCCTCTCTAACAATTAGTGTACGTCCATAAAATTCCTGCAAGAAAGACCAAACTAATTAAAAAAACAGTAACAAATGAAACAAAATCATAAAGTGGTTGGAAGCAGATTTTACTGTTCCATTGAGAGACATTGCTGCATCACGTTCTGCCTCTGATTGAAAGGAGAGAAAGGCATAGACTCGGCTGTTCCCTTGTTTAAAATCATGCAAACACTCTTGCACTAACCACATTTCCAAATCTGCTAAAGAGATCTCTCAACTGTTCAGGTCTAACAGTCTTGGCAAGATTGCCAACATACAGCTTATGAGGTGATTGATAGTATGCAATTCTCTTGGTGGAAGAGTTCATTTTATTAAAACTCCTCCTTTTAGAATTCATCTCAATTGAAAATCTAACCCGCAATTCGCGCCCACCAACATCCTTCGGTCAAAAACAAAAAAATTTGAATCAAACACCTAGGGCATGATGAATCTAATATTAGCAAGGGAGAGACAGCTTCACACTACTAACTGATCCATCCAATGCAGCAACTGCATTTCTTGCTGAATATATAGATCCCAGTGTCACATAACCACACCCCTTACTTTCATTAGTCTCAGCATGCCGGCAAACCTGAAGTAAAGCAAGTACAACACAATAAAGACAAGACCAAATGATGATTCAGAATTCAAATTACAATGATTAGAAACTTTGCTTTATCACACAATTTTCAAATTGGACAAGCAAAATTTGATAATGAAAATTTTCAAATAGGGTATTGGAAGCAATATTGCTACCAAAGCAACTGCCTAGCTACGGGTTGCTTCCTCGACACAATTGCTAGCTAAAGCAACATTAGTTTACATTATTAAATTAATAAATAAAAATAACATATATAATTATTTTAAGTTGTTTGTCACTCATAAAAACATTATTTTGGGATAAAAACATTATTGGTGGGATCCATTAGAAGCAACTAAAGAGAGTTGTATCATTGTAGAAATGTATTGTTTAAAGTTGTTTATATTGAGAAAAATAGATAGAGTGAAGCTAACTATTATGAATTGTTGCAATGTGGATGCCATAGATACAGTGAAGCTAAGAAAAATAGAGATTAAAAAAGAAGGGTAGTGAAGCTAAGAAAAGAAGGTGACCTCGACAGATAGAATGGTTCCATAAGGCATGAACATATCAAGTAAGTATGCTGCGTCACATCTTCGGGGCAGGTTGCACACGTACACTTCACACGCTTTTCCAAGCCTCTTCTCTCGTTCTTCTTCGTCCTCCATACCATCATCGTTTCGAGGGTAAACATATTCTTCTCTGTAAAGCCGTTCTTCAACCACCTCCTTAGTTTTCCCATAGGAGAGAAAGAAGAAGAAGAAGAAGAAGAAGAAGGTTCTAGAAATGTGCGCGAACGCTTTAGATACGCGAACTGCAAAACGAATCGTTTCACTTGAGGATTGTACAGTTTCAGGGTGAGCACGGAAGAAGAAGAATAGGGTGTAACAAGGAAGGTGTGAAGGAGTGTTACTGTTAGGTGGCATTTTCCTTTTCTTTTTCTTTTTCTTTTATCCACCCAAAACAAAAAGGAAAGGATGAGAATTTGAGAAGTAGAGAAGCGGAGGATAAGTTTAAGCCACCCGTAACGTTAAGTAGTTCACTATCTCCCCATTTATTATTACTATCATATATCAGTATTTGTAAAATATAAATAAAATATGGAAAATGCAAATTAAAAATTAATTTGGAAATTTATTTTAATTGAAAAAAATATTTTTTGGTCATAAATTATAAGTATTCTGTTATATGTATTGTTGAATGGAAAAATAAATAAATATTTGTTTAATTTGGTATGAAATTTTATGAAATATAATTTATTTACAATTAAATTAGTACCAATTATTTTTTTTAAACATTACATGTATTTTAAAAATTATAGTAAGTTAAAATTTAGAATTTAACTTTAACTTTTAAGATAAGAGTTAATAAAAGCATGAATAGCAACATTTTATACGTAAATCTTATATTATTAACTTTATTAATTTAGAACTTAGAAGTACTCTTCAATAAATAATAAATAGGAAAAATAAGAAAACGAATTTTGTCACTAGTTTTAACTTATTTGATTAGTTTTTAACAATTCTTTTTTCTTCATCAAATTTTTAAGTCGTCATAACAAATGACTAAACCAATTCATCTATGAATTATTTCTCCATTTTTTAAAGTTTTATAGAAATCTTAGAAATCTAATTTTGGGTGATAATTAGTTAGACCTATAATCGCATATTTGCAGTGATATTAACACATTTTTGAACACCTATTATTAATGATGTTTTTCTTTTTGTTGGATTACTATAGTGTGTTTGGTTTTTCTAACTGAAAAGTCAAACCCAAACAAAATTTATGTTTCAATTTTTCAAATACTATCAAACTAACAGTTGATGAGAATTGATGCCAAAAAAACTTTATTTAACTAACATTGTTGAGATCAGTAAAACAAAAACAAAAACAAAAAAAGAAAACATTGTTGAGTAATACTAGTACCCCAAAAGTAACTTTAGTTATCGCAAAAAAGAAAAAATAGAAAAATCCTAAGTTTCATTGCCGTGTTTTAGCAAAAGCCAAAAGCATAGAACCCTGAACAGTGCAACTTGCTACTTAATACATGTTTGGTTTTCATTAATTTATAAGAAAAAATCTTATTTTTTCAAAAAAAGGCCCACAACATTTTAATTGTAAGCTATTTTAAATACATAAACATGAAAAACCATCAAGTGTTGCATTGTAGTGTGTACATAGACCAAGACGAGTTCACGAATAAATTGATAGAAAACAAGACCAAAGAGGAACAACTAAAATTTTATTATACAGCGTTGGTAGAGGTTACAATCTAATTCTGGAGATTGTCATTCTTGCCACTAGTTCCACAAACAATGATAAATATAAGACACGTAAAACCAAATTATCAACCTAAAGAACAAGTCCTGTTTATATTAGACATTGTGTAACATTTGATCACTAAATAAGCCATATGAAAAAAAAACACATACAAACCTGAAAGTTCCAACTTCCAAGCAAGAAAAAAGATTAGACATGAGCTGTGCCTTCAGTGAACTTTGGATCCTCACATCTATACCTGCCATCTGGTCCGATTCCAAAGCCTTTCGGATCAGCAAAGACATTCTCCAGAAGCTGACTGCGGGGTGGAAGAGGGCTGTTGTCTGCAAACTCAACAGCGTCCTCGAGGATCTCGTCGATTTTCTTCTCAATGGCCTTCAATTCTTGCTCATTGGCTAAATTGTTCTCAATAAGGTATTTCTTCAATGCAGTGACGGGGTCCCTACCAGCATAGTGTTCCTTCTCAGCTGCCAAAGCAGAAACAGATTAACGATTCAATAGTTGTTATGAGAACCACATACACACAGAAGAGTTGATAAGAATATACCAAAAAGTTAAAAGATGTGGCTCGTTATGAAATAAATATTTACTGGCTTCTCCAAATTACTAACACTAGTCATACATAAGTAGAAAACATGGCTATTTATTTAGGAGCACATCTTAAAAGGGTACCATGCTAGAACAACTACGAAACTGAAACCTTCACATTTCAGTGTAATTTGAATAACATAAAGGCATAAAACTGGCCAGTAAAAACAACTGAAACCAAACTAACAGAATAAACATTCACTACTCTTCAGCCAACACTGAAATATGGAGTTGGATTACAAAAGTTCAAACTATCCAGACTGGAGTCTTACTTTTATATCCCAGGTAACTGCAAACCCTTGCAACAAGATTGATTTGTTTTTTTAGTTTCATTTTTTTTTCTTTTTATAAAATACTACTTAGAGAAGAAAAGCCTGATAACCATAATGGATACAAAATCTTGTGTGCTCAGTACCATCAATGAACCAGTGCTAGAGATGAAATATACTGTGTGAGTATATCGAATGAGTTGGTTATCCATTTTTTGGCTAAATGGCAAACCAATCAAATCTTAATTTACAGAGCTTGGGGTAGAATATATAAATGCTTGCACGAATTGGTTCAGCATTCACATAAATCTTCTCCTTTAAATCAAGACCCTATTTATAATTTTTTAATAACAGCAGTAATCTTCGTTTCAACTCCACTTACCATTGGCTTTTAAAAAACTTATTTTTTTAAATGAAGAATTGAAGATATGTAGCTAAGGAATCAAAATGTATTGTAGTCAAAGCCTAAACAATTTTTAAAAAACTATTCCAAATTTGAGGATAATAACTAAAGTTCAAGAAATTGTTTGTTTAGGCCATTGAACTCTTCACCAATTAAGCATAATACTCTTGCACTGTTAAAAGGTTTAGAATGCAACTGCAAGTTCAACTCCATCAATTAATATTGCTAATCTAAGACTAAGTTAAGCAAAAAATATATAGTAAATGGATTATGCATAGTGCAACTGAAGATAACTACCACCAGAAATACAAAGAAACATAAGGACATGTACTTCAAAATTAAGAACATAGGGAAAGAATAATGCTCACCAGGGTCACGAAGCTCATCGGGATCAGCCAATGAATGCCCTCTAAATCTATAGGTCTCACATTCCACTAGAGTTGGTCCATCTCCTCTTCTAGCCCTTTCAACTGCCTCCTTTGCCACCTCTCTGACCTTCAAAACATCCATCCCATCTACATGAACCCCTGGCATTCCAAATGCCGGCCCTTTCTTCCATATCTGAGGATCTGAAGTTGCCCTGAGATGCGACATCCCAATAGCCCACAAATTATTCTCCACCACAAACACAATTGGCAATTTCCACAGAGCTGCCATGTTCAGGCATTCATAGAACTGCCCATTATTACAAGTCCCATCTCCAAAAAATGCCAATGTCACATGATCACAATCTGTCTGCTTCAACACCTCTCTTCTGTACTTGCTCGAAAATGCAGCCCCGGTGGCCACCGGAATTCCTTCACCAATGAAGGCAAATCCACCAAGCAAGTTGTGCTCTTTCGAGAACATATGCATTGAACCACCTTGACCTCGGCAGCATCCTGTCGCCTTCCCAAACAGTTCACTCATAACTTCCCGAGATGGGACACCCTTACTCAATGCATGAACATGATCTCTGTAGGTGCTCACTACAGAATCTTCCTTCTTCAGAAGCTTGATGAACCCAGTTGACACAGCCTCTTGGCCATTGTACAAGTGAACAAAACCAAACATTTTGCCCCTATAATACATCTCAGCGCACTTGTCCTCAAAGAACCTCCCCAATATCATGTCTTCATAGAGCTCCAATCCTTCCTCTTTTGTGACAAGCTGCACTCAGAAATCCACACAAAAACAATAATCTCAAAACACTTACACCCAAACAAAACATTCAAATCTTACATAAACTATCAGTAGCAAAACACCACTACTTTTAATAATCTGAACTTCTGAACACAATTGGGCAAACAACACACAAAACTAAACCCATATAAATAGGGCAAAACTTAAATAAGGTGCTTTTGGTGTTGTTTTCCAATCAGAAATGGAATTTCACATCGCTAATTTGTGCAATAAAATTTCCCATTAAAGGTGAAAATAGATTACCAATGCGAAACTCCAATTCTGATTGAAAATCAGCACCGAAAACACTTACAGAACATCTAAGTTTTGTCCTATAAAATATACATCACCATATTGTGAAGTAACTACACATCTGAAAGAGAATAAACAGCAACCCAAATAATAAATCAATAAAAAAGCATTGACATTTGAATCACGCAGCTCTCATAAACCCAATCGGGTCCAATTCCAATGAGCTTAGTTGAGTGAAATTTTAACTTTTTAACCCAATTGAACTGTTAAGTAACTACACATCTGAAAGAGAATAAACATCAACCCAAATAACAAATTAATAAAAAGCATCGACATTTGAATCACGCAGCTCAAAAATCCAATTGGGTCCACCTCAAATGAGCTGAATTGAGTGAAAAAAATAATTTTTTTAACCAAACCCATTTGAGAGAAACTATATCTATCCACAGAAAGCAGAGATTTTTCAACCGAAAACCAAGAGAGAAGGACAAAGGGTCACCAGATTGGAGGCTCGTTCGAGAAGAACAGCAGCAGCAGGGGAAGAAGAGGCACGAGGGTGAGCATGAGGCCTAGCGAGAGCATTAAAGCGAAGAAGCTTGCGAGTGGATCCAAGGAAGGAGGAAGAAGGGTTGGGTTTGGAGTGATCGAAGGAGAAAGAGAGAGGCTTGTCATTGGATCTGGGGGGGGTGGAAGTGAGAGGGAGAGGAGAAGGTGCAAACTTGGTTGCAGTGAAAGACATTTTGGTCTCGCTGCAACAAAGAGCCAAAATCAATGTTTATAGTGTTGTTATTATGTGATGAATTGAAGGGAAGATGAACCAAAGAAGTGGGTGTTATTATAGATGAGAAGTGGCAGACAGAAGGTGAGTGAAGGGGGCGGAAGAAACGAGGGAGTGAGACTTGGAGATAACCGTCTTAGGTGTGTTGGGTTGAGGGGCTTTTGCTTTTGCCTATGTAATGTTTTCTATGACTATAAACAAACAATAATGATGACAGGAAAGCTACCACAAAATCCAACTAACTTTTCCTACATTCACATATTTAAGAGCTTTTTCTAATGAGTTTAATAGTCATCTTCTGGTAGATGATGAAAGTTTCTATAGAGTAAACTAATTATGAATTATTTTTTAATATAACTTCTAAAATATTTATTATAAAAATTTAAAATTTATTAAATATTATTTTGTACTTGAATGATAATATTTTAGTCATTATATATTAATATAAAATATTCATCAATTTTACTAATTAATCATAATTATAATTTGTCATTATCAGAATGTTTGACTATTGATATGATAAAATAATTAATTATGAATTCTTACAATTTAAATTAAAGTTATTGATATATAAATTTAAGTTATAAATAATTTAGTTGATAATATAGAGTTTGTTATTCTTTTGTATTTATATATATATATTTGAGAAAATATTTTATATAAGAGTGAGATGATTAATTTAAATCGTATAATTATATATGGAATATTAAGATTTAATGTCAAAAAATCACATGATTTTTTAAAACACCTACATGACATTAAATATTAACCATTCATATTATTATATGATCCAAATTTAATCATTTTACTCTTATATAAAATATATATCTCATATATATATATATATATATATATATATATATAAAGTATATAAAAGTATTTGTACGACACATGCAATTAAACATGAATAAAATTAAAGTTTAATCTTTCTATACAGAAAATCGACCTTTTCCTCATTAAGGGGTTTTTTTTATATTTACCAAATGGGAGTAGGGGAAAAAATTACAATTTGGGAGTAAGTCGTGCTACGTGGCATGACTTATTTTTTTTTAAAAAATAAAACTTGATTGCTAAAAATTTAGTCGTTAATTTTGATTTCTCACTAACATTTTTACGACATAATATGTGATCGCAAACATAACTAAACAAAAAACCACAATATTCTATCGAAAAAGTTTTAACGACCAAATTTTTAGCAACAATTTTTTTTTTTTAAAAATAAGACTCAGAAATCGTGCCACGTATTACCTTCAAATGGTAATTTTTGTCCTGTACCCCCATTTGGAAAATAAAAAAAACACCAGAAAATCTTTTCCAATTTCATTCACAATATTTAAACCTTAAACTTTATTTAGAAGATCCAAACATAATTTTACTTAAACTTATGACATATTAATTAATTGAATCATAATATAAATATTTAAACAATGAAAAATTTCTTACACCAACATTGTAAATTGTCATATATGTTAAAATATTGATTTTTACGGTATTTACTTTAAAATAATATAAAAATTTCAATTTCTTAATTGTTGTTTGAGATTATTAGAGAACAAAACTGCTTAAAAAAATTTAGAGAGTTCTAAAAAATTATTAAACCATATTACTTGTATAAAAACTTGAAGTGAAATTAAACTCATTGAAATTGATATTAAAAAAAAAACTCATTGGAAATGTCACGGAAAGTTTGAAACAACGGCTATTTTGATGTCGTTGTAATGTAGTATAATTAGAAAATCTAAAACGTATACGAAATCACTTTTCTTCTTTAAAAAAACAATGAAATCTTGTATTATTCTGACTTGGGGAGCAAAGGCAAAAAAGAAAGTACAACTGTTCTTTTTTTATATATAATTTTGTATGTAGCTAATAGAATTGGTGTTTTTATGCAATACTGCAGTATTCTTATGTTTTCTTTTTTCTCAAATAGGAAAGGTTTCGGATACTTGTGCATAAATACTCATTATTCTTATTACATCATATCTCCAAATAATTTGGAGCAAATATAAAGCAAGTGATTATGATATGTGATTGGTTGCTTCATATTTGGACAGCATCTTCCTCTGTATGACATTTAACCTAAATTAAGACATGTTTATAGTTATATTGCAGCATATTTGGTTGTTAGAACCATTTTTATTTTTGATACTTCAGGGGCTGCTGTGAATGATTTCATTGTTGAATTAAGGATTGATGCTTGACTATGAGAGAGAATGTTGAAAATTGAACTGAATACATACAAGAAGTTCATGGCAGTGGAATGGAATTAGCATGTGAACCTCATTACCTGCGGACCTGGCACTGCATATATGATCCAATCCAAGTCCTTTTCACCCTCGTAAATACGTGTCCCTTCTTCTTCAGTTCTAATCCTCAACTTATCTATACCTAGCTTTCTTTTTTTCTAGTATATATACAAGGACTGCATATTACTAAAATTAATTTTATTTGTAATAATAAAAAATGCTTATTATTATTAAAATAAAGAAAATGCTACTATATTTTAATTTATTGTTTATCTATTTATTCTATAGTGATGAGCTAACTGAATGTATGAACTCGGTTGGGCCCTTATTTATTCTATCTATTTATTGTTTATCTTCAGTTCGACCCGGTTGGGCCCTTATTTCTTAAACTTTTTCACATTTTGGATTCAATAACTGAATGTATGAACTCCATCTTTTCCCATTAGATCCAATGGCTCTTTTTTTTTTAACTGTAATGGCTCTAAGCTTCTCAGAATTTATACAGAGAATATTTGAGCTAACCAAGTTTTCGAATTATAAAATATATCCTACAATTTCTGTGAGAAAAAAAATATATATCTCGGTGATTAGAAGAAAATATTACGCACAACTTGCGCATTTGACGACATTTTTTGCATGTAAAACTCCGGCTGCCCAACCTTTTTTTATTTTAAATTTTTATCATATTTTGCAATAAAGGGTAAAATATAAACGGAAAATTACCGATTCCTCAAAATATTACGGCTTTTGTGTTTATTTTCCGTACCTTCATTTTTTCCCCTTACATCCAATGGCTTAACGCTTTTGGCTTTTGAGATATACACAATACTTGAGTTAAACACACATTCCAACTACATGTTGCCCATAATTTTGCCCCATTATATCCTACAATTTTTCTGTGAAATATATATATCTCAGTGCTTACAAGATATCATTACGCACAACTTGAGCATTTTAGGACATTTTTTTCAAGTAAATTCTAGGCTGAATAATCATCAACCTATGGTACATTCACCTCAAATTATTAAAAGTACATGGTTCGGGAAAGAAAAGGAATGGCCTTTTTTAAATAATAAAAAGTCAAAGATGCGGACGGGTTAGAAAAGGAAAGGAAAAGAGAGGAAAATAAAGGCCGAGGTTTGCTCATCGCATGATTCGAATATCTTGAACTCACTAAAATGGTTTTTTCTATTGTACACGCACAGAACTTTGTGTATAACAAACATATACAACAGTTAGTAAAATGTACATTAAGTATAATAAAATACAAAAGAATAACAATTGGTTGAGCTACACCAAATCTGGTAGCTAAACAGCCTACACTAAAGAACTAATGGGGGAAGATATCTATTGTTAGTCTGTACATTTGTTAGTGACTGGTCTCTCTCGCCTACACGGTTCTCTTGTTCTTGGAGATATAAGATTGGTCTAGTGATTGAGAAAGGGTGAAGGAAGAAGGAATAGAGGAGAGGTCGCGGGTTCAATTCCCCCCCAACTGACATTTCTAACAAAACTAACATTTGTCGATAAAAAAAAAAAAAACAGTTCTCTTGTTCTTAAAAAACAGTTATTCACCGCTTATTGGTCTTCTCCTTGCCTGCAAACAAGTTTGCCTTGTGTCAGAATTAAGCCTTACTATAGAGAAGCATAATTTTCTTAAATAAGATTACTCACCAAATATGCTTGATTTTAAAGGAAATCGAATTGATGAACCCTTAACTCTCAGCTCCCGATTTTGCTTGTTTCTACTTTGTTTCTCAATAGCACTGGAACTATTGCTACTTTCGCCAGTCAGAAAGTTTGCCACTTTACTTACCTTTTCATGGTACACAGCAGGTGGGGCAAGCTTCAATGGAGGCAAGTTTTCTATTTGCATAAATCTCCGATTCTTCTGCAAGCTGCTCAAGATCTCGAACTGTAGAAGCAAGATTTAATATAAATGTCTTGAAAGCATGGACAAGGCCATTAAATTGAAGAGATGATATAGAGGTTTGTTTATATTTACCCGTGATATCTGTTGTTGTCCATACATATTATCTGATAAATCGCTGTCATGAGGATGAATGGAACTTCCATGGGGGTATTGGCTCCTTGATGAGAATTTATTGACCAAGCCATTTGCTGCAATGATCGATTTGTTTCTAGACTGCTGGGATTCCTGGTTGGGCATGCATACAGGGCATCCAGATGAAGATGTTTTGCTCGATCCCTCAATTTCCGAAACTTCACATTGGAGATGAATTGCATGGCCACAGTTGAAAATCCGAATTCCAGAGCTAACAGAGTTCTTTGTAAGAGGGCAATTACAAACACAGCACACGAGACTCCTGGGAGCGTATCCATGGGAGGCCCCTTTTTTGAGTAAACTCATAGTATAAAAAGAATCATCCTCTATTAATGATTTGGCAGCATCCTAAGTGCAGAAGTAGCAATAGAAGAGAATCAAGACAAAACATAAAATCCCTTTAGGATGAAAAAAAATTCAAATTATCTGTTACTGTCTTGGAAGAAGAGACAGTAATTTGTCCAATAATATTTTATATTTTATATTCCATACAAAAGGAAGATATATTTACGTGTCTAGTTAAGAAAGTTCATTTTGTTCTTTGAAACGCCACAAGTTTACAAATATCTAGAGAAATAACAATGCAGCAAAGTAAAATTAAGGAATTATCATGGTGAATGAGATAATAAAATGCACAAAGCAACTATTTGTCCATTAGAGGCATTCTTCAGACCCATGCATAGTAAAAACTCATGTACCGGTCCAAGTTTAGAACAATATCTTGACTCCCAAAGAATTGCTAACAAATACAACAAGAATATAGAGTAAGAACTTAGCTTGAATGCATCTTGTCACGTTTTTTAAAGCAGTTTTTTAAAGTATGACGATTAATACACTTAGTAAAGCTTGATCAGAGAATCAAATTAAAAATATAATCGAGTTAACCTTACCAGAATTCTTCTCTCAAAGCCATATGTTCCCAGCATTCCCAATATTGTAAGTTTAAAATCACCAAATTCTTGACTACCATTATCAGACAGGAGTTTAGACATAATAGTTGGAATTTGAACAAAACCAATCATTCCCTCAACAATCTCTTTAATGAACTGGGATAGCAATTTTTTCAAGATATGACCATTCCGGGACTTTGAAATTTTCCAACTGCTTTTATGGGTGTCTTTGTCCTGTTGTGAATCTGCTGATCCAGCTAGCATTCCAAAATAACTTTTACTTGCATATGCTCTCTCTTCAACATTTGAATCCATCAATGGATCACAAAACCTGAACAACAATCAAAGGAAATAGGGTAGTTACCATAGCAAGCTCCCAAATGTCAGGAACAAAAATTTAGGAAAGCTTGTTCTTCAGACATTTATTTAGTTCATTTGATTATTACAGAGTCATAGTATTATTGTTTTACATGAAAAAACACAGCTATACTTTCTCAAAAATGAAAAAATAAAAAATAAAAATAAAAATAAAACACATGAAAGGATGGAAATGTAAATTGATATCAAACTCACGAGTCAAGTAATTTAAACCAATGTGCCTCTGACTCCTCAGGATTTAGACGAGGGGTGTTCCGCTGACACAGACCAATACAGGCACGCAATAAATTGTGGATGTCACTTACCTATTGGATTAGTAACCATTAAAAGTATTAGGTCACCTAATAGATACAAACATACAAGTACACCAATCAAAGCATAGTTGCATCTTTGGAGGTTCATTAAAATGTTTCAGGAACAGATAAACAAACCTCCTTTGTTTTCAAAACATTGTTGAATACTTCCATATGTGAAGAACCAACTCTGCGATGGTTTAAAACTACAGCTTCCACAGCGGTATCAAGCTCAACAAATTTATCATATAGATCAGAAAGTGTAAGTGAAAGAGCACTACCAACATCACCAACCCTTTCTAATAAGAATGCAGATGCATCTATAATGCCATATTCTTGGCACAGGCGTAAACAATGTTCAATTCGATAGCTATCAAACATTTCCAGAAACTTGAGAACTGAACCACCATCGTACTTGCATAATAACTGCAATATTAAAACATGACCAAAAAAAAAAAAACTAAGTTCCTGCTACAATTACAGCAACATATTCCCTCAATAAAAAACAATTTAGACATACTTGAAATGATAAAGATGGCTAAATAAATAAATAAATGAGAAACGATGTCTGTATCTCCAACCCCATTCCTCAAGAGACATTAAGTTTTAAATAGATAGAAAGCAGTAACCACTAACCACACAATTTGGTGCATGAGACATCCAAAAAGAACAAAGAACACATAGCAACACTATGCCTTAATAGTTAGTTCTAGATGGCAAAAACAACAACGTAAAAAAAATCAAATTATTCTTTCTTTGCTCTTGCAAAGGCATTGATACAAAAACTCACCTCAAGGTAAAGCTCAATAAGATCATCAGGCACTTGAATAGGATTTTCACGCATGTACTTGGGGAAATTAGATATATTCTCTAAGTAATCTCTGATTCCTTGTGGGTGATCCTTAACCTGCCTTCCATTAAAGGGATTCATAGTACCATCCTTTCTCAAATTAGACAGGTCTAGGGTGCCAAATAAATGAAGCTCAATGAATGTCTTTAAATAAAGGAAGAGACTTCTTGGATGAGAGTGAAGATCAGTTATGATACGGGAACTTTCATTGCTAAAATGACTGATAACCATATGGAACGCGCCCTCCCTACAAGCAATCAAATAGAGTAAATGTAAATTGATATTATTGGTTAAATATATTGAAATATAGAAATCATAAATGCTGAATAACCTTCCAAAAGAATCCAACTTGAGTAAAGATAATAAGGAGGATTACCTGCTTAGTTCAACCAACTCAGGAATTCGCAATATGACTGCCGACCGAAATGCTGCATGGTCATTGTCAGTCAGCTGTGAGAATGCTCTGTTAATAAAGGAGAAAGCATGAACAGGCTCATCTACATCTTTCATATAACTATCCAACGCAGCCACATATTCATGTCTGATACTATGAATCAATCCGCAAACCTAAAACCAAACGAAAGAGCTGGTAAGATTACTCAATTAGATAAAAAGTCAATATTTGGTGCCACTATGCTTCTGAAGACACTATAACCAAAAATGGTCAATGTACTACCTGATGATATTTTGCTCTCTCGCATAGATCTAGCACAAATGATGCATCCCAGTCTGACTCGGGAAGTATTTCCAAAAGTGCAAGCACTTGCTTCTCTCTATTTTTTGGAGATGATCCTTGAACAGAAACATTAGTTGAAAACTGACTATCTGATGTCAAATATTCCAATATTTGACAAAGCACACCCTTTGAAATCTTAGCCCTTTGGAGAGCAACATAATATGCAATGAACTCAAACAAATAACCGATGTCCTTGGAAGGACACTCTTTTATCAACCTATCATCACCACTACTAGAGGTTTTATCTGTGGGAACAATATTCATATCAATTATTTGAATGAGAGCATCGACTGTGTTCTGAACCAAAGCATTTTGAGTTTCAGTAACATTATCATTTTCCTTTTTTGCTTCCGCTATAGGTTTATTGGCTGAATCTGGTGAAGATGAGCTGGCATTTGAAATTCCATCTTCCATGAAAGCACATCTGAGGATGTCTAATGTAGCTTCAGTGTCTAACTTTAAGAGAAGATAAAGATTCAGGTGTGGTCGTCTGTACACAAAGTCTGAAACTGTCTGTGATTTCGGAGTACAGGAGTCCTTTAACAAAAACTCTACAAGTTCTCTTCTAAGAGATGGTAAACGTGTGGGAGGAATACTTCCACGGCCTACAATTATATGCAACAGAATAACATATGAATCATCATTTATGTAGTATTATTGGAATATTTTTAAAGCAGAAAACAAATATAAATAAATAAAGAGATTAAAGGGAGTTATAAGGTTGGCTTGGTGGTTGAAGGGAAAAGGGACGAGGAAGAGGTCGTAGGTTCAAATCCCTCCCACTAACAAATTAATAACTAACATTGGTCTTTCAAAAAAAAAAAAAGAGATATTAAAGAACAGGGGAAAATATTACCTGGTGGAAAGGGAAGACCTGTAAAGCAGTACTTGAGATAAACCAGCATTCGATACCTGTTAAAAGAAGAAACAAGGAGATAAATACATATTTAGACACTTTTAATGAACTTAGAAAAAACTAACAAATTTCACTTTGAAAAAATTTATTGAATAAACTGTTTGCTGTCCATTTTCTTGTACACATTAGAGAGAGCCACTGAGTAATTGTAATCAATTCAATTTTCTAATAAATGTCTAAAAATATTTTATGAAGGCTTCAAGAAAGATCAGAACTGGAGCCAAATAAGGTCAATGGACATAAAGGTTGCATGTAGCTATAAAGTTCATTCGGATTAAAATACATTTTCAATATGATCTTTCTTTTGTAATTTTTGGCTACCAATGAATTAGAAATAGTCCTCTCTTTTTTTACCTTCCTGCGGGAAGTTGGAACGGAGGGTAATGTTTGAACTAGGAATATTTTACAGAGATTCCCATCATTATTTAGGTTACTAGCACTGCCACCACCTCAGTACACTGACTTGGCATTCACAAATAATACAATGGATACAGAGAAAGCAAAATAAGTATATTGGAATAATAAGGAGAACGACAACATACCCAAGTGCAGTAGCACTTTCCTTTTGGCTATTTTGTAAGACAGCAAACAACTCCTCCAGAGGTGCCCTAAAATCATCTAATCCTTTATTGAAGACATAAACCAGGGCACTATATAGTCCATGCTCCCGGCATAATCTGACAACCTAAAGAAAGTACCATAGTAACCATTTGACAGTTGTGCCAATAAAAAAATTAATGGCAAGGAAAAATGTTTCAAAAGATCTAACAAGAACCTGATTAAAATCCAAGGATGATATATCCATGTGAAGTACACATTGCTCAACCCGCTGTAACCACCCTTTAGTGCTATAATACTCTACCAGTTCTTGCATAATCTAGATAAAAATGTGACAAAAAATAAAAAGGAAAAAAGATATTGCAAGAACTAACAGTCAAGAATATGAATTTAAAAGTAAAAAAGTTAATATTGATAACGTAGCATTCAACTCTGCCAAAAAAGCCTGACATGGTCCAATACCTCGGGAGGTAGAGATCCAAGCATGTCCTTCAAAATATATGGCTCCAGAAGCTCCAAAAATGTTTCTGGAAAAAATTAAAAATTATTGGCACTGTTATCCATCTGAAGTTGGAAAAGACTAGATTAATAATGTAAGAGCATCTACACAAACTATTCATCTTTCCTGGTGCAAGTAAACTTAATAAATTGATTGTGAAAAATAGCTTTAGTCAGCATCTTTTTAACTAGTGCAACCATGAACCAGTGAAAAGTAAGAGAATTAAGCTATTGGTGACAATGTAATCATTCCAAATGAATCTTCAATCTTCAATTGATTTTCTTTCCATGATTATTTTTAGGTCTTTGTTTGCTACTGAATGTTTGGCACCTGGGAAGTAAAGTGCCAATAAGAGCATAAGCTCAATGTTGAAAAGAAGAGAATGTATTAGCTAAGATCACAAATAAATGCATCAAAGAGAGAAAAGGAGTAACACAGATTGAGCCATTGAGGAATAGATGGTAGAATAGAATCGCATCTATAAGATGGTTCAGCCAGGTAAGAAGAAGATCAATAGAAGCCCCAATAAGAAAGTTAATCATATATGGTAGAAGAAAACCAAGAAAAAAAACTCTAAGTAAAACCATTAAAATGGAATTAGATATAAATATCCACTTTGAGGACCTGGTCTTCAACAAAACTATTTTTTGCCAACCGATAACAATGAATATATTACTGAGACAAAATTAATTAGCTTATAATAGATTACAATATTCTTTGCATTGCCAGAGGAAGATGATACAGGGCAATGAAGATTTTTGGTTTTTATGTTTTTGAATTCAGAGCATTTGTTTCAATCATGGAGAGAGAGAACATTTAGAACAACCAAATATATCATAAGATGTTATGATTACTCTTTTTTTTGGCGAGTACAGAATGAGCTTATACCAACATTAAATTACAAAGTGGATTAGTTTTTTTCACTGCATCCCCTTCTGTAGAGCTATCCGATGTCAATTTAAAAAATCATTGAGTTATTAGACTAAAATAAGTTGTTAACCAAAAGAAATAATTGAAGCTGGGTGCTGAAAAGGATCAAAACAAGAACTGAAATGAAAAGAGATACTACCGCACAACACTAAGACAATGGGTTACCTCTCTGTTGAACATCCACGAACTTGTTGAAAATTTCATCAAAAAGAATGTCTGTCCGTTTGATATGACAACAAAATTCAACGGCAACTCCACCAACACGGACGTATTGCTCCTTTATCTCAGAATGCACTGAATTGCTTCTACAATTTGAATCATTGGATTGGTCCAGTTTTCCAATATGATTGCAGAATGCAACTGAAATATAGGAGAACACTTCATCAACATATGATGTAAGCAACTCCATCAAGAAGGGCATTATGGCTTCATGTATAGCATCCAAGGTTCTAGGAAGGTCAACAACTCCATGAGCATGGCCATCATAAAGAGTCATCGCCATGTTCAAGGCACCCATCCAGTCACCTGCTTTCCGCAAAACAGAAATACGCTCTTTCCAAGGGAGAAGACGAGAAACAAGAAGATGTGTTGGGCCCAGTATATAAATAGAAGCTCCTCTTACAGCAACAGAGTTATGATAAGCTTTCTCAGGATTTCCAAATATATTGATGAAGTGAGTATGATAAGAGACTAGATCATCTCCTCCAATACCATCTACAGAAAAACTTGTTTGGTGAATCACTGTTCCATCCTTGGAAAATAAATACAGTTGTCCACTTGAAGTGAGAACTACCAGCATCTGAGCAAGTAACATAAATAAATTTAACTAACCTTATAGCTAAGAAGCAAAGAGATACAATAGGGAGTGTAACAGGAAACAAAACAGTACACAAACAAAAAAAAGTGCCCAAACTTCTAGCTAATATAGGTAGACAGAAGATGATATAATACCTGATCATCCAACCATGCTAGACCTAAAGCCGCACCATCAAGAGACCATCTTCCATATACTTTTAATTCTGATTTGACCAACTTTGCAACCAGAACCTTCCGTTCCCAAGCAATTGCAAGCAATGAAACTCTTTCAACAGCTTCTGCAGACATATTTTCTACAAGAGAGCGAGAAATATTTAGAAAGAAGTCACATCAATTATAACAAAATGAATCCGTACCAGTAGAACTACATATTTGTGTCATGTATTTCCATGCAGTATATGGCATGGAACCCTCCTGAACTCCATCTGGCCTAGAGAGCTGAGCATAGACTTGCACTGTAGGGCTCAGCCGTACCTATAACAAAGATTTAGTATCTTGATAAACAATGCAGAAGAAATCTAAACAAAGATGAAGGAAAAATTACAGCACAAAAGGTACATCGAACCAGCACAGACATCAGATTTTCATACCACCAAAGCAGTTTGATGGGTGACAAATACAACCACACCTTCTTCAACCAAAGAAGGGGCTTCATTGAAGAGTTTCCAACCTGCATCTCCACCAACAACACCTCCCATCATGCTGCTTATACTGCTGGCTGGGGCTAAGGTGTTTCCCTGGGTAAAAGGCAAAGTACTTCCACTGAAGTCATCAAAAAGGAGTGGCGAAGCTGAAAGCACCAAGCCCGTACTTTGCCCATCAAGAAGACACTATAAAATTAACACAAGTTCAACAAAGAAGAGAAATGTGAGATAATTGAATATTAAAATAACTCATGTCCCCTTTATAGCGCAATGCTACACTCAACCCATTGCACATTGACAAAAAATATTATATACCTGAGTTTTGATGGAAAATCTACTAAACAAAGGAACCACTGAGATAATGTGTAAGAGAACCAGACCCTTACAATCACCAGTAACTGCTTTAAATTGACGAGTATTCTGAGGATCCTGTCCTAGAAACAATGTATGTACTACTGGTGCTGTATGCTCACCACTAATAACTTTTGCCACTACCCCTTTCTGTACATCCCACAGGGTAAGATGGCCATCACCATAACCAGCTAAAAGAAGGTCTCCTTGTTGATTGAAAGACAAGGATGTCACTGGAGCATGCAACCGATCACCTTGTATAGCAAGCATCATCATCTAACAAGTAAACAGCATTTATTGATAAATGAAGTTACAGCTGATACCAAAACTCAATCAAATAAATGCTTGAAATTATAAGCATCAACATTACCGATTTGTGTGTATTGACAAATGGTCATTCAAAGAGAATCTTAATTCTACACCACCAATAGTGTATGCATGTGTGTTGGGGAGGCAGGGTTTGTTTATTTATTTATTTGTGAGATAGTTTTATTCTCTCATTTTAATTCTTAATTTTATCATAAATAAAACAAAAAACTTGTGCATTGCCATATTTTGTTTCTCATTCATTTTGTCAAGCAACTCAGATATTTCAGTCCAATCTGATAGAATCTGCTTTAACACGAAATATAATAGAAAGACTTAGGAAGTTAAAAGATAGCATTAAACATAACATTATGGCTGGAAAGCCGACTTAATTGTGGCCACCCTTAGCTTGCCTTAATTGTGGCCTCTTTGGTCTGCCTTCATTGTTGCCTCCAGCACCTTCATAGTACTAGGTGTGAGGGGGTATGTTTAGTCCTACATCACCTAGTGATATGACCTAAGTGGTGCTTAAGGCTCAGTCAGTTCTCACCTTACAAGTCAATTTTGAGGAGTTGAATTAAGCCTATGCCTAAATTTAAGATAATATCAAAGTTTACCCTATCCATTGTTGGGTCACCAACATGGTCCAAACTCCAGGCCCATAGCCCTAAGCATGAGGGGTGTGTTGGAAAGTCACCTTAATTGCAGCCTCTTTCGTCTGCCTTCATTGCAGCCTCCAGCACCTCCATTGTACTAGGCAACGTTATCAATTGCGGATGGCAGGAAATGGTGGAAAGTCAATAATCCACTATACCATATAATAGATAGTGTTGCGGGCAAATAGCAGAAGTTACATGGCCATTGAAATGTATGATATATATACCGATTATATATGTACAAAAAATTAAGTTACATGAAAATAAAATAAATGCATAAAATTGGCATAATATTAACTCAAAAGTTTAATTGGCTTGAGACTTGCCAGAGATGACAAGAGGATGCAGGACACATGCCGCAATGGAGGATGGACTCGGCTATTTAACAACATTGGTACTAGGTGTCTAGGTGTGATGGGTTGAATTTAGTCTCACCAGTTCTGTGAGGTTAAATTAAGCCCTAAGCCCAAATTCTAATAATTACATTAATTTTTATTACTTCCGATATCAAACTAGGCATATATTTGCAGCCAAAGATGTAAATTTCCATAACTCATTGAACTTTGAACTTGAGCTAGATCAAAAAAGTTTGATTGAATCAGGCACCAACCTTTCCATCAGAGTTGTCAGCATGGTGAATGGAATATTTACTGGGAAACACAACAATGAGCCCTTTTGACATTCCTACTGCAATGTAATTAGCATGAACTGCCAATGCTCGGGCGGAACCTTGCTCACGCCTGAACGTTTGGGACGAAATTGCCCTCGTGAACGCATTATCAGCATCAACATCAAAGTATCCCAATGTCGTGGACCCTCTCCGAACGCCCTCAAGCCTCATTGGCTGGGCAGCAGCACCCTCTTCCAAATACAAACCAGTTGAAGCACGCTTCTTCTCCAGTTCCTCGGCCAATTCAAGTGGCTTCATCGAAGACTCTCGTTTCTTCTCAGCTCTCTTAGCAGCCCTTCTGTTTTCCAATTCCTCAAGCCTCTCTTCCACTAGCTCAGCAACATCACCTAAGGAACTACCCTCATCATCACCACCAACACTCACCTCATTCTTAACATCTTCCATAGAACTACTAGCATTATTCACTACTTCTTCTTCTGTTTCCACAGCTGCATCCGTAGCTGTGATTCTCTCATCATCATCATTATCATCGTCATTTCCATCAAACACACGATCATCATCGTCATCAAACGGTGCAGAATTCATATCCTTCTCATGATCACGGTCAACCTCGTCTAAATCCCTCTTTTCCTCACTCACGATAGAAGAATCATTATCATTATCATCATCATTAGCATTATTATTATCATCACTGTGCACCTGAATGTCATCTATGCCAGCCTTCAAATCAGTGGCAATTTCCGCATCACTCTCAAAACATTCACCAATAGCAGAAGCACTTTCACTAGACGGAGTCTCGATTTTCGGCGGCACTGGATCGAATTTCTCGCTAGGCTCGCCCAACTCGCCTTTGGAAGAAACATCGCCGGTGGCAGCGATCGAAATCGATTCGACAATATTCGCGGCCGCGGATTTCCTCCGCGAGATGATCGCCGCCGCGTGCGGCGTAGGAACGGATCGAGACGCCGCCGCCGCCGCGGCTAGCGCCGCGCCGGGCTTGGCATTGGACCTGACGCCGTGCAGGAGAGAGGAGAAAGGCCGCGAAACGCGTGTGCGGTCGGAGAATTCAGCGGGTTTGACCCGAGAAAACGAATCGGGTGCGGGTTGGAGTGGTTTTTGTTGGAGTGTGGGGTTTTGAGGATGGGGATTGTTAGAGAGTGAGTGAGTGGGAGAAGAAGGAGGGGAGGGTGAGGAAGAGGAAGTGTCACAGTCGTTGAGAATTTCATCGATGGTGCGGGGAGGAGTGCCGTCGTCATCCTCGTCGGCGTCGGAGGAGGAGGTTGAGGTCGGAGAGTGAAGGAATGAACGGAGGTCGAGCTCCATGGTGTGTGCTCCACGGTGGTAACGTACCAACTCTCAGTTCTTTTATTATTTTCACATATACAATTTTAAGAAAAACAAATCTTATATAGTTTTAGGTCTTGAATAATTTTAAAATAAATAGTTTTATTTAAATTTAAAAATAATAATAATAAGTTAACAACTACTTCTATTGTTTTTTTTACGGACTACTTCTATTGTTGTTGTTTGAAAATTTTGGAAACTTGTTCTGAAATAATATAACTAAAACATAAAAATAATTTTATGTTTTTCATATATGTTTTCTTTTTGTTTTTCTGAATTTTTTCTACATTCACAAGTTAATCATACAATATATGTAAATCTTACTTATTTTCCGCTTTTCAAAGCCGTGATTCTTTCAAATTTTAGCTGTGTGTCAATTATTAGATTTTAGACTTGAATTGTACATTTTTTATTCTCAAAAGTTTCACAAATATGGTGAACATTTTCTTTTGGTGATAAGGGAAAATGAAATTAAGAGCCCACCAACGGGTA
>CM023956.1:4560049-4658148 GCA_013407115.1 Glycine latifolia
AATTTTGAGGCACTTAGAGTTTTCTTTTGGGAAAAATTGTTGCGCAATTGCCATCGGCATCTCCTCTCAATTACGAACGCGTGGCTACCGATTTCGCCTCAATCGGACATCCCAGTCAAAAGTTATGGCCTTCCGAAGTTTTTACGTATTTTTTAATTTTTAATTAATTTTTTTTACACCCAATGGGACGCTGCCACGTGGCACATGCACCTAATTCGCAGGCCCCCCCAGCGAACTTCAGCGGTGTGACATGTGGCGTTGCAGGCCTGACGCGTCAGATTTCGCTGGACCCCCCAGCGAATTTGGACTTCGAATTGCGCCGCGCCACGTGACGTACGGACTTCGCTTCTCTGGCCAGCGAATTTGCCACCGTGGCATTTTGACAAATACTTTCGGATCCGTGGCATTTTGGCATATTTTTTTGCCAAATGTGGCATTTTGGCAGTTGTCTCTCACCATCACAACAACTTCGTGTCTGCGATTAACATGTTTAGATTGTCCATTTGCATGTCAATATAAGGGCTAAGTAGTTAACATACACTAGGCAATTCGGAGGAGGTTTTGGATGGTTGGTAAAGGTTCAGCCTTGAAACTTTGTGAATTAAGCTTGATCCAAATGCAAAGCTAAATTATTAGTATAGTTATATTATAACTAGTATTTTAATATGTGTAATGTATAAAAGTAAATATTTATTTTATATGACTAAAAGTTATAGTGAATAATTTTTTTAAATATATAAATTATATTATAATTAAAATTTATAATGAATAAATATTTTTAAACATATAACTTATATTTTATATTTCTGATAAATATTTTATCATGTGATTTATGTCATTTTTAATTATTGATATTTTTATTAAAAAATTAAAATTTAATTGGAATTAAAAATATTAAAAATATTAAAAATGATAAATTGAACCAGAGTGTTATAAAGTGATTTTGGACCGTTCATAATCTACTGTCTTTTTTTAATATTTATTTAATATTTTTAACATTTTATATCAGCACCTCAAATATCTATCAATGCTAAATCACTGGTCGTCTAAAACCAATATGTACATTTCCCACTTGAGCGTTGGCACTTAGCAAGTTCTATAAACACGTTTTTGTTTTGGGTAATATAGCCATCATAATTAACCTACTTTTGTTTCTACTTTTTTGTCACCACACTTTTCACAACTTGCCTCCAAGCTTAGCTTTACCCCTTCACAACCGTAGAAAAAAAAGTTGAATCACTTTACATCCTCGCAAAAAATCAAATCACAAATGGTCCTTTTCCATTTTCCTATTTATTTAAATAAAAAGTAGTCAATTTGGAACAGAAACAAGATCACGCCTTAAGTATTAACTTATCCATCAAGATGAGTAGTGAATAGTTTGAGTAATATAATATTGACAAGTAGAGTCTTATATTGAATCTTTATTGTTCTTATTCTTTACACACGAACCATAAATCGAAAAAATGACAATGAACACGATGGAGTCATTGATTGAACCCCTAAAATCATTCAAGAAAAAAAAAAGCCTTCCTAAACTTTTTTTTAAAAACGATTTTAATTATCAAAGTTAAAAAATCCCCCGAAAAAAAATGCTTTATATATTTTAAGGCTTTAGTACTTATGAGGGCATATTCCAATTATTCTGTCATTAAAAAAACAAAAAATACCTCAATTATTTAGAGGCAACAACATGGCCCCACAAAACTTCCCTGATGTCAAAGTGCTGTAGGCCTCAAGTAACGTTTGAGGTGACTCAGCGATGCACTATAAAAGGATCGTTCTATGGTTGCCACGTGTACGGTACCAAACTACAAATGTTGGAGCCTTCTATGCATTATTGTTTTGAAGCAATTCATTCAATAATATAATGATGATTCTTCATGTTAAATCTTTGGCCTTTTGATTAACTTTGCAACTTGGTTCTACCACCACTCTCTCCCAAACTTGTGCTGCTTCAGCGTCTGGCTAGTTAGTTCCACTCCCAAACTTCAACTATTTTTTCTTATTTTCTTTCCTTTTCCTAGTGTGGTCCTGATTTAATGTGCCATTTTGTCAAGTGTCAATTGTTCTTAACAAATTAAGACAGTTTCATGAGTAACATGGTACCTTAATTCTTATGCTACCATTCATGAACATATATGTACTAGCTATGAACTTTGAACTCATAGCACTAAGTACCGATGCGTTGCTACAAAATAATTTCAATTGAGTAAAGTAACTAAGAAACCTTAATGCTGGTCTAATTCTGAAGGAATCGTTGTTGTTCACAGCAGGTATCAAAGATGGCGACATTAACTGCTTCAAGTAACTTAGTCTCTAGAAATTCTCATGTCCACCATGGACCAACAACTGCTTCATATGAGTCTAAAGCAGTAACAATGAGACTTAGATCTCTGAAGCAGACAAATACTCATAGTGGACTAAGAATTTTGAACCCGGTGGATGAGCTACTTAACAGAACCCCAATTAAAACCAATGCAGTGCAAGCTATGAGGAAGGGACCTCAAGGCAAGAATGCCTGGCCTAAAGGCATAATCACATGTGGCATGACTTTCATAATTATAGGAACCGAGGTGGCTCCATGGTGCAAAACTGGTGGGTTAGGAGATGTTCTTGGAGGTCTACCACCAGCATTGGCAGTAAGCTTACTGTTATTGTTTATTAATTGACATATTGGGGTTCAGTGAGTGCAAGACTCTTTCTAATCAGTCCTTCTCCAGGGTTTCGGGCATCGAGTAATGACTATTGTGCCGCGCTATGACCAGTACAAAGATGCATGGGATACAAGTGTTGTAATTGAGGTATATTCTTGACTATATGTAAGAAGTCATGTTTTTAATTTTATCTTGGTAGAAGAGGTTTTCGCCTAATTGTGTTGTTCTATAGTTAAATGCGTTGTGTTCTGCTGCTTACTATTACAGGTGAAAGTAGGAGATAGAACAGAAAAGGTTCGCTTCTTCCATTGCTATAAGAGGGGAGTTGATCGTGTCTTTGTGGATCACCCTTGGTTTCTTGAAAAGGTTGGAATATTCCTTATTTTTTCTACTATATACTCACTGCTTTGCTTTCAGATACTGATCAGTGTGACTGAACTTCAAGGTATGGGGGAAAACTGGACAAAAACTTTATGGACCAACTACAGGAAACGATTACGAAGACAACCAACTTCGTTTTAGCCTCTTTTGCCAGGTTCTATATTTGTATCCTTTTGGTTGCAAGAGTTCTTTCCACAGATATTGCAGTTTTTATAATATATTTGGTAGAAAACTATTTCTTTCCAACCAGAAAAGAATAAAAAAGAAAACTACCATTTTGCCTGAGATATATGTTTCAACTTGGGAGGAGGGGGCAGGGGATTTAACAGTTGTACTAGCTACATAAATTATTAGACATAATATCATTTCCATGGCGGTATGACACATTTTAATAGATATAAGAAATACATGTAGTTTGTCACCGGAAATAC
This sequence comes from Glycine latifolia, assembly GCA_013407115.1. Classification (NCBI taxonomy): domain Eukaryota; kingdom Viridiplantae; phylum Streptophyta; class Magnoliopsida; order Fabales; family Fabaceae; genus Glycine; species Glycine latifolia. Next base: position 4,563,519 of record CM023956.1, read on the forward strand.
TCTCTTTGCAACATATTTATTAGTAGTTATAGGCAGTTCTGAATGCAAGAAGGCTACTTGCATTTGAGTTATATGATGGATACTGTAATATGTGCTCTTTGTAATTACTCATGTCCATCTAATGTTTACTCTTCCCTTTCCTTATTTTTTCTCTTGGAATAAATCTCCAGGCTGCTTTGGAAGCCCCAAGGGTTCTGAGTCTTAATTCCAGTAAATATTTCTCTGGACCATATGGTATGGACTAAGGTCATAAATGAAGTTTTTCAAAGGTAACATCAGATCTTTCAGGCATGATGTTTTAATTTTTTTTTTTTTTTGTATGCAGGTGAAGATGTCATTTTTGTCGCCAATGATTGGCACACTGCCCTTATCCCCTGCTACTTGAAAAGTATGTACCAGTCAAGGGGCATCTATACGAATGCCCGGGTAGGTCTAAATCTCACTGGCTTGTTATTCTGTAGTGATCTTATGTAGATATTTAGTTATTTACCTAATTTAACATTCATGATCAACTCACAAGCTCTTCAAATTTTCTTTCTGGTTGCTGTCAATACCAGGTTGTTTTTTGTATCCACAACATTGCTTACCAAGGAAGATTTGCATTCGCCAACTTCTCACTTTTAAATCTCCCAGCCCAATTTAAGAGCTCCTTTGACTTTATTGATGGGTATGTTGCTCATTAGTTATGAATTGTAACCATCAGATACAAATAGTCAAATACATATTTCACCCAAAAAAAATCAGATACAAATACACATTTTAACTATTTTATATTGTTCTAATCTTGCAGGCATGTTAAACCAGTGGTTGGAAGGAAAATCAATTGGTTGAAAGCTGGACTTATAGAATCACAGTTTGTGATAACCGTTAGTCCAAACTATGCTGAAGAACTGGTGTCAGGTCCAGATAAAGGAGTGGAATTGGACAACATCCTTCGCAAAATTGATGATGATGGTCGTTTGGTAGGAATTGTGAATGGCATGGATGTTCAGGAGTGGAATCCAACCACTGACAAATATATAGCTGTCAAATATGATGTTTCAACAGTAAGTTTTTTCTTTCTTTCTTAAGAGTTAAAAGTATCTCTAAATTGTGTTCATAAGGAAAATACCTAAATAATAAATTCCCCTACTTAGGTATTGGAAGCAAAGGCTCTTCTGAAAGAAGCCCTCCAAGCAGAAGTTGGATTGCCAGTCGACAGAAATATTCCTCTCATTGGTTTCATTGGTAGGCTTGAAGAGCAAAAAGGTTCTGATATTCTTGCTGAAGCCATTCCCCAATTTATCAAGCAGAATGTTCAGTTGGTAGCCCTAGTAAGTATAAAATGAAAAAAAGAAAGAAGTAATAACAATTTCTCAACCCTTCTCACATAAAAAAAGGATTAAGTAATCTCATTCAAAGATGATATTATATTGTCTCAGGGAACAGGAAAAAAACAAATGGAAAAGCAGCTTGAGGAACTTGAAATATCATACCCTGATAAGGCCAGAGGAGTGGCAAAATTCAATGTTTCCCTAGCCCACATGATAATTGCTGGAGCTGATTTTATATTGATTCCTAGCAGATTTGAGCCTTGTGGTCTCATTCAGTTACAAGCTATGCGCTATGGATCTGTATAATTCTTGCTTTGACAATCCTTCATATCTAGTGTTCTTTCCAGCAATAAGATTTCCTCTAATCATTGGCCTTACATTTTTCTTCAACTTCTATTTTTCACGGTGCTAGGTACCAATTGTTGCCTCAACAGGTGGATTAGTTGATACTGTCGAAGAAGGTTTCACTGGATTTCAGATGGGTGCCTTCAATGTTGAAGTAATATCCTCCATCAGTTCATAATCTTCAAGTGTGTGTTACTAGCTGAAGTTCTAAGCACTAATCATTACTATTTTATTTTTCAATATTTTGCTCTAGTGTGATGCTGTGGATCCAGCTGATGTGGATGCTATATCAAAGACTGTCAAAAGGGCCCTTGCAGTCTATGGAACTCCAGCTTTTACAGAAATTATCAAGAACTGCATGGCTCAAGATCTTTCATGGAAGGTGAGTAAAGGAAGAACCTGAGTAATACACCATAAGCTATGATGAGATTTAAATATATTTTTTGAATTTAATTTCTATGCACTGATTTACATGGTCAATCAATAAGAAATCATGATAAGTATGACTTTTAAGGTAGTTTTGTTAAAAGACTTTAATGGCCACACATAGATAGTGTAAAATAGTTTTAATATTGTCATTTGATCACATTATCATTAGTAAGACTTTTAAGATAGCTGTTATATAAGTCAACAAATTATCATACATGGTGATATGTGATTAGATGATAGTCCAAAACTATTTCACACTACACTGCATAACCTTTTTTCTTTATAAAATCAATAAACTTATCATATATAAAAACTCTTTACGCTCTCAACAGACAATTTTCTCAATTGTTTTTCCCCACAACTATTTCAAGCTACCAAACCAAACCATATTTATCTCTTTAATCTTAGTAACTGAATTTTGTTTTGGAAATAGGGGCCTGCTAAGAAGTGGGAGGAAGTGCTGCTAAGCTTGGGAATTCCTGGCAGTGAACCTGGAAGTGATGGAGAAGAAATTGCTCCACAGGCAAAGGAAAATGTGGCAACACCATAATAATAAGAACAAAGATGTGAGGGAAGCCTCTCCTAGTCTGAGTCTCGTGAAGTTCTCCTAGCCCCTTGCTTATTATTAATATTATGTTTTATATCCTTCTTTCAAATTTTTGTTTTCTTCTAAATATATTATAGAAATGTACATGGACACGGAAATTACACTATTCGAATCAGTGTAATGAGTGCAGGTCTTCCAAGATTAGCATAAATTAAAGCGTTTCTTAATAGTCTAGATATGACACAGGTCCACAGGCTATATTTGGCTCCAAAAGGTGCTTTTTTTTTTTTTTATCCTGTCCAAGTCTCGAACCTGAGATCATTGATGACATGGTGTTGCATTAAGCAAACCCATTAGTCCAGGTTGAGGACAGACAAAAAATATCATGGTCAGTTATTTAAAAAGTTCAATAATGTTTGTTTTCAAAGTTTCACCGAGGATGACAAGAACGTCTTCCTAAAAAAAAGAACTCACTTTTACATTGAATTCAATTTTTTAAATTAACTTTTACTATAAACTTATTTAGTACTATTTTAAAAAAAATATAAAATACTTTATTTTTAACTCAATTTTAATAAAAAAATATTTTACAAAATCTAGATGATTGAAAATTTAGAATGTAATTGTTCATTTAAACAATTTTTTTGCTTTAGCCTTATAGTTGTATATTTTAGTTTTTGCACTTACTTTTTAAGGTAACAAAATAGATCGGGCTAGTCGGGTCAGTCCAATGAAATATAGGACTTTAGTTTAAATTCTTTAGGGGTTCATCTTTATACACCATATAAATATCTAATACATCTAGTATGTACAGTGTTTTTTTGAAAATACCCTCACGTTATTAAAGGCTTTTACACATATGGATTGGTCCAATCCGTAAGTTTTTTTTTTTAAGTTAAAATATGTTTTTTAAAATAATGGCACAGACAAGTATCAAACCCGAGACCTTCACATTATTAACATGTCACTCCAATCAACTGAGCTAATAGGTCAATTATGCTAAAAAATAATTAACGTTGATACATATAACATTAAATTGTTAAATGTATATTTAATACACATATAAGTTTATATAATAAATTTTGTAACAATTAATTTTGATCTAATAATTAAAGTATTTTTTTATATATAAAAATTATAGATTTAAATAAAAATTATAATTTTAAATAAAAATTTATGAATTTATTAAAATATATTATATCTGAAAATACAAATATAATTTTTTAAATAACATCACACAATATCATATATAAAAAAAATTATTTTATTTATTATTATACCTGTAAAATTTTATGAGTTTATTAAAATATATTAGATATTTAACCTGTAAATAAAATATAATTTTTATTAGACCTGCAAATTTTTACAAATATAAAAATTATAATTTTTTTATATATGATATTGTGTGATGTTATTTAAAAATTATATTTATATTTACAGGTATAATATATTTTAATAAATTCATAAATTTTTATTTAAAATTATAATTTTTATTTAAATCTATAATTTTTATATATAAAAAAATATTTTAATTATTAGATCAAAATTAATTGTTACAAAATTTATTATATAAACTTATATGTGTATTAAATATACATTAAATAATTTAATGTTATATGTATCAATGTTAATTATTTTTTAGTATAATTGACCTATTAGCTCAGTTGGTTGGAGCGTCACCTTAATAACGTGAAGGTCTCGGGTTCGATACGTGCTTTAAAAAAAATTATTAACGGACTAAGTCCGTTAAAATCATGGTTTAATGTAGGCTAAGTCCGTTAAAATCATGGTTTAATGCTCAGCAAACCCTAATCATGGTTTAATGTGGGCTAAGTCCGTTAAAATCCATTAAAAACCCACAAAACAAGGCTTGTGCTTCATTTTTAGGTCCACATTAAATTTGGATTGGCCCATCCCATTATAGTTTGCAACCCGTATCAGGATAATTTGAATTGGATCGGGTAGTGCATTTTGCCATCTATACTTTTTGATGCCTCTCTAATGTACCAAGTGCCCACCATGAGTACTATGGAGTTTAGACAATCCTTGTCTCTGAATTAAAGCCAACATGATGCAATTCTCAAGAAAAATTAGTATAAGAAACATTTGAAACAACTTATAAGGATTTACCAAAGGGGCTTATGATTTTTTTTATAATTTTTTCTTAAAGTTTCACAGAAAAGTTTGTTACATGATCTCTTTTTTATTTTTTTAAGGCAGTATTTAGAAAACTTTTATAAAATGTATCTAGAGTTATAAAAATGAATTATAATTTCTACTTTTCTTTCATCTCAAGTTCAATTTTCAATCCAAGTGAATTGAATATTGTTTTAGGAAGATATCAAGATACTAACAAATATTTTCAGGATATAAATAAATCAACTTTTCTTTTTTACTGAAGTATTATTAACAAATGTTACTCGGTATCACGTCGTCAACAATTGTGGCATAAATCCATCAAGTATATGATCCCACAACGGATTTAAGTTTTCTGTATTGGAATGGCTATGAACTAAACTTGCCAGCAATTGGAAGGTATAAACTATCCCTATATTAGAAAAAAGAAAAGGCTTGATTGTTTTATAAAGCCAATTCCATTGTGTCGGATTGATTTATTTGTAACGAGGTATCGGCATAATTACTTTAATTAATTTATATTTTTATAACTATTATTATTTTAAAACAGTTTTATAGTTATATTATGTACGTAAAAGCAAAGAGACTGTATTTCAAAACCTCATCATCATGACATTCATTCACCCCATTAGTAAATTGACGGATTGAGCAGTCTCAGCTCAATGTATTTGCTTTTTGGTGTACAACGACAGATGATGAGATTGTTAACATAACATCTTTTTGTAAATTATTCAAATCTCCCACCATGAACTAACCTTACCTTAGCAGTGTTCTCAAAAAACAAAAAAAAATCTAATTATTTATTCAATAAGTTCCTTCAAAATAACTAGTCAATCCAGGGTTAGTAATATTAGCCTATAAGGAAGAGTATAAGGCTGCAATATTTAGAGCATGAATTAAGGATTGGTTTAGGTTGATGAGTGGCATAAGCTTTATGAATTGTACATCATGTACCCATTCCTTGAATGAAGGGTTCCGTGTTGAGTTATTGGAGTACTTCTCAGCCTCTTTGAGGAATCACTACTTAATATGCTTCTTAAATAGTCAATGTCATCCCCTCTCGGTTCTTACCCTTTTTCATCACCTTTCAACATATTTAGATTTACAAGACATCATGGGTTTGTCTATGTAGAGATTCAGCTGAAGAATTTCGTTCAGAAGTTGTTCCAGCGGTTTGTGAAGCACCTACACTTGTTCTTATTGCCTCTGCTGTTGTTGTAGTTGCTGTTGTTGTAACTGCTACATTATTTTACCCTTTAATGCACTCTTATTTGAGTTGGATAGTCAAATAGGTTATATCAATAAAATGACTTAACTTTTACCTGCACTAATATTTGGCATTGCCATTGAAGAAGGAAGTGCAAGGATACCAGCTGAACCATAGTGCCTAGGGAGAATTGGAAACTGCATCATTTGTGGATATTGGACTCCAAAACCATGAGACTGGCTATTGTATGGATATTGAGCGCTGAAAGGGTAAATGTTATGAACCAATACCACTTGGCCAGATGCCCCATTGGAGGGGTAGTAAGTTGAGAATTGTTGACCTCCAAATACCCCATAGCAGCTCTGCAAAATTTGCCCACACAAAAGTATGCCAAAGTTAATGAAGAACATGCACAATATAATTATGAGTTTAATTTTTATGTACTGTCACACGGTAAAAAAAAATTATATCGTTCAATTAATCAAAAATCATTATATGACTTTTAAGTAGTTTAAAGTTCACAAATTTATCATATATTATTTTTATAATTGAATAAAAGTATAAAAATTTGTTACATTATCTGTATATGTGCTATCTATTCTATATTTTTGCGTGATTATTTTTAAGCACTTATTAGACAAAAACCTACCAGGGGGTACATTGTATATTGTGAATATCCATTATATCTGCTAAAAAATGCAAAGAAGCAGAATTAGAGAATGTGGGAATAAGGGAGAAAATTGGCATGCAAAATAGAAAAATGACCAAAACTACACATGGTGTGTTCATGTTACCCAAAACTTGAATTAGGAAATGTGTATTGCCCACTGTTTTGATGGACAAATGTAGAGGAAGTGCCATGATAAGCAGGTGAGGCCAACACACCAGGTGCTGCTCTAGACCGTCCTGCACCCACAGTGTGAAGTTGCTTCTCTCTTTTTTTTTTTAAAAAAAAAAAAACTTATGCCATCTATCATAAACATTTGTTTAATATTTAATTGATGACTAAATAGTAGAGGTTGCATGTAACTTCTTGCTTAGTATGAGATAAATAGATATAGATTAGAAGGGTAAAAACTCAAACCCAAACTTTTTCCAGAGAAATAGAATACAGAAAAAACATGTTGAAATTTAAAAGAAAAATGAAAAGAAAGTGGACTTTGTAATAAGATAAAGGAAAATGGACGGATTGAAACCATGTTGATGTTGTGGAGCCTGTGTCCGATTCTTGTTTGCACCAATAGATGCAATATTACAGTTTGCCCTCCTTCCATCAATTATTGGAGAGGGGTTCTGACATGCTTTCATTGCTGCCTCTGGATCCTTGAATGTGACCTAGGATAACAAACAAAACCAAAGACTCAATGTTTAAGACTACATGCCAAATGAAATGAACAAGCAAATATACCAATGTAGATTGAAGAGACATGAGAATCATAAAAAGAAAAAGGGGCTTACAAAACCATAACCCTTGGATTTCCCAGTGTTCTTGTCTGTGATGACAACAGCCTCTAAGATCTCTCCAAACTGCTCAAAATACCTCCTCATTGTGTCCCTCTGAGTCTCCCAAGCCAACCCTCCAACAAATATTTTGGTAGAATTTGTATCAATATTATATTGCCTTGAATTGATGTTACCACCCACCATCTGAAATTGCTTTGTGGAGATATTATGTGTTTTACATACAAAAGGAAGAAAAAAGAAATAAATAGAGATACATACAATCTCAAAATTTCAAACAACAACCAAAAGCAAAATTGGATTACAAAGGAAAATTATGTGAGAAAAAAGAATGTTCTTTTGGAAGATTACATGATCAATTCATCAAAGAAAAGTTGAAAACATTCATGCACTTGTGGTTGTGTTCGTGGTATATAATATCATTACTTTTAAGGGTGGAAAGGAAGAAAATGAAGAAAAGAAAAACAAATTCTCATAACAAAATACAGAAGAATCATTGAAACACAAGTTATATAAAATATGGAATACAATATTAAAAATAACAAGACCAACCTTTTTTACTATATCACCCCTTTCTCTGTGCTATTTCATACATAATAATGTGTCATTTTAGGAGCATAGAACTTCTGCTTGGTCGTATTCAACCTTCCTTATGTGCACCTTAATGTTGTTTGCTCTGTTTAGGATATTTGTGGGGCTTATCACTTATGGACATGATACGATAACTTTCACATGAAAGCTTTTTCTATAAATAAATAATACCCCTTTATTTATTAATGCTTCTGTGTTTCTCTCTCCTCTCTCTCAACGTAATTATCTTCCTCTTTTTGTGTGTATGTTTTGTGTGCATGTGCGTCTTCAACTACCTTACCTCCTCGTTCCTGTAGCTGCTGCAATTCAATTCTATTAACCAAAAAAGGATAATTAAAAGGGAAACTAAAATTAAATTTTAGATTCCAATTTGGACACTTTCTTTTTTTTATTTGTTAGTACATCAATCAAACTCTTCAAATATCCCAAAACAACCCTCCCTCCACTTTCATTATTCACCATCTATTTCTTTATGAAAATTGCTTAACTGTAAGAATTTGTTTTGCTTAACAACCACCTTTTAATTCAATTTTTAACTTTTAGAAGACAAATAACCTGTTGTTTCGTACCTTTTACGACAAATTTAGGGAAAGGGGGGTGATGCCCACTCTATAGCTTGTTGAGTACGAGCTCAAACTTGTGAGACTTCTTATTACATGTGAGACTTATTTTACTCAACTCAATCAATGTATTGGGTTAACAACTTGTTTCATACTCAATTTTAGTAAGAAACTTTTTGTTAACTTGATCACTTCTCACAAATAACTTCTTTAATTGTCATATAAGTTGGAAATGTGGGAAAATTGAATTTAGCTTACAGTTTTCTGTAGTTGACGAATCCTCCCATCTATTGAACATTCTTAGTTGGTAATCCATGTTTTATTAAATTTTTACATAAAAACACATCAAAAGAAATTAATTGTTGCTTCTTTGATTCCCATTTGAAGAGTGTGGATTAGAATTCAAACACTTTGTTAATATGGCAAAAAGGTTGGATGCTTTATATTGAAGAAAAAAAGGTTCTTAATAAAACTAACTTGTAAAAAACTACTAGTATACATCATTTCTATTTTATTTTTAAGATAATGAAACTAATAAAGAAAAATAAAATTTTCAATATCCTCTTTCTTAAATCATATCGCTCTACTTCCCTAACTTTGGGCTCTTATAGCTACCACAAACATGTTTTTTGAAGAAGCTAAATATTTTATTAACAAGCAAGCTGTAACACGAGATGTGTATCCACAGTAAGCCAGCTTACCACAAACATGTTAAACAAGCAAATCTCATCAAAAATGTCATTTTCACTTCATGTAGCATTTTAAGTTAACTCTATCTGTTTTGTTAGAGGTATGAAAACCAGGAAGGAAAAAACAAAGGTTTAATAAAGAGATAAATGGATAAACACACCACCCTACGCTTGATAAAAAAAACTTTTTGGATTTGAAAGGAAAAACCATAGGCAGTGAAAGAAGAAAACAAGTGGCAAGCGAGGTATGCGGCATAAAAAAATGGTCAAAGTTGATGGACGGAAGGAAACAGTATTTGACTATTTGTAATTAGATTTTCTTCAGTTTACTGTATTTACTATTTACCTTTAATTGTAACAAATGACTGTTCATAGGAAAATTTGGGGTTCATCGGTGGACAACCTAAGGATTTGTCCACCCTAGAACGCTTCTCCTTATTTAAGGTAATCAAGGTTGGACTTCGGATGATGTTGTCCCAATAACTATTTTTCTCTTCCTTCCCCTCCCTCTCTCCCTAAATTAATAGGTGATGAAAAAAAGAAAACTAAATATTTTTTTTCCAATTTTATTTTTTATTTCACTTAGAATGATTTTATTCGTGTAACATATATTTTGTTTGATTAAGTTTTGTTGCCATTCTTGTTTGAATTTAAATTAATAGTGTAAATATTTTATACACAATTATCCAATTATAGATAATTATGTATGATAAAATAATTGATTTGTGTAGTAATCACATTAATCATGCATAGATGTGGGACTGATTAACGTTAATTATTACAATAATGATAAATGTACTAACGAATGAATTGTTTGACATCCCATTTCCATTACTAATATGCCTACAATTTAACTAAGCTAACAATTTATTTAACAACTTGCTATATGCCTACAATAAATAAACCAACAAGTGAATGAAGTAAATAAACAATGTTTTTAAAGTCAAATAAATAATTTTAATTATTACTACCGATACACAAGCATATTATAATTATTACGCAATTAATGAAAGTAATAAAACACATATATAATGCAATAAACGAGAATACTTCTGAAAAAAAATCAATGATAATACTAAAAAGCGAAAAAAGAAAGAAAGAAAAATGCTAATTTTATATAAAAATTATTAATAGATTAAATAATTATATTATAATTGATTTCATTTAATTTGTTGTTACTAACATATTGGTGTCATATTTTAAATAAATCACATATGCTTGTAAATTGATTTTATTTAGTTTTGTGCTAGCTTTGCATTATGTGGACAAAAGCTTGTAGGCCCACAACTACAATAAAATAAGGTTCTTGCTATTTACACTCCCACACCGCCCTTTTTACCTCTCAATTACTCACCCATTATGCCTTTTTTTAATAAGTACACCTCTTTTGCTTTTTAGAAATATCTTTCTGGAATTATATATATTTATTTCGAAAATGTATCTCTTGAACTATGATTTATAGTTCTAGAGATATAATTCTGAAATACGTATATATTTTTTTAATAAAATATCACTTAAGAATTAAAATAGTTGACAAGAAATATAAAAAAAGATGATAAATATTTATCTTATATCCATGTTTGTTATTTTTATTTTCATTCTATCATTAGTGTTCTTTAAATTCTATCTAAAATCTTATTTTTCATCTTATCTTTATTATTCTTTAAACCGTAATTTTTAAACTATTGTCACTATATATTCATTATATAATATGTTTTCATCATTATTATACAATATTTTCTATTTTCGTTCATGTGACACTACATTTCAAAGTGTTTTCATCACTAACTTCATATACTATACATCTTAATTACAAAGCAAAATTTTTGACGATGATTTATTTTCTTTAAGTGTGTTCATTCATTTTCCAATCCAAGTCTACGTTAATGATTCAGTGTCACATGAAGTTAATGATGAACGTACCTTAAAACATATTGTCACATGAAGAAAAATGTAAAATATTATATAATAATGGTGAAAATGCAGTATAATATAATAAATATATGGTAAGATAGTTTAAAATTATAATTTAAAGAATAATAAAGATAAGATGAAAATAAAATTTCAGATAGGATTTAAAGAACACTAATGATGAGATGAAAATAAGGGGGTTATTGAATTAGGGTTTCAAAGGATTTCAAAAGACTTTTTTCTTATAAAAAAATCTTGTGATATTTAATCAGAATTTTTAAATAATATAAATAAGTTTTGTGGTATTCAATTAAGACATTTAAATTTTTTTATTGAAGACAACCAAATCTAGTGGTATTCAATTATAAGTTTTTATAAAGATAAGATGAAAATAAGATTTTAGATAGAATTTAAAGAATACTAATGATTAGATGAAAATAAAGGGGTCATTGAATTATGATTACAAAAGACTTTTTTCTTATAAAAAAGTCTTGTGGTATTTAATCAGGATTTTAAAATAGTATAAATAAGTCTTGTGATATTCAATAAATACTTTGAGGATTTTTTAAGGAAGACAAAAATTTAAATTAGGATTTTTTATAACTTACAAAAAATATTTTGATATTATTTTTTAAGAAGGATTTCGATGGATGTCATCAGACTTTTTAATATAAAACATCTATCAAACAATCACACTCAAACCCTTGAGATTTTGCTAGAATTTTTTCTTTCTTTTTTATTAGTTACTAGAATTTCTTTTCTCTCATCACACATACTCTCTTTTCTCTTTAATATTATTCAAGATGCGTGTGTCATATATATTTCTCTTATTCTTTTGGACTAAAAAAATGTCTAATATACTCCTATTCTCTACACTTTTCCCTTTGTTTTCTAAATTAAATTAATGCTTATTTTATGTGCTAAGATTAATCATGTTTTTCTTATACCGATTATGTCCATCACTTGTTCAGTACAATATTTTCGTGATTGTCACCCTTAAATTTGTTATCCACATAATTCAATAATCCTCCAACTAATTTTCTACCCTCACTACTCCCTTATAGTATATGTTTATTATTGTATCTCATTTAAACATGTTATTAGATTTATCATGAAATAATTATAGTAATTAAAAAATCAGAAACCAATGTTTAATTTTAAATCTATTGTTCAAATTCAAAAGTGAGAATTAAAAGATGTTATTGCAAGAAAGGTTAGTATAGGATGACATAAAGCTAGAATCAATATAGCTATTAAAAGATTAAAAAAATTATATTAATTTTACTTTCTTTTATCCAAATCTCTTGCAACTGTTTGAATGTATTTTTAAAAATTCAATTTTTTTTTCAATCTTATAAATCTATAAAGTCTTTTTAAATCATTTAAATTCCTATGTTACAAATTCATTAAGATTCAAATTATCATAAAAGTCTTATAAAGAAATTCAATGAGTCATAATATTTCTACATAATATCTAATATTCACAAGATTTTTTTTATTAAATGATCTTTTAAAATCTTAATCCAACACACTTCCTTAAGACTAACAAATATGGGTGTAAGATAAAACGTTTATTTATTTTATTTCTCGTCAATCATCTTCATTCTTAGGTGATATTTTATTAAAAAATATATACCTATTCCAGAAAGCAAAATGGGATACTTCTTTAAGAAAATGGATATAATGGGTAATGGAATGTAAAAGGAGAATATGGAGGTGTACTTAGACAAAATAGAGATGTACATAACAAGAGCCTAAAATTAAAATCGAAATAACTTTGTTTAGAGATTGGACCAAGCCTAATGCATCACAAAGGAAAAAAAAACAAGGTATTGTTATTGACAGTACCATTTTTGCTGTTAACATCATTCATTTTAGCTATATTCCCAAATTACCCCTTTGATGGAAACATAATGAAAATGTGTTTCTATTACGTAAATGGGATGAAAAAATAAAACATAACAAAAATATGATTCTATTGTCCAAATGAACAATAAAATTGTATTTTTATTGTTATTTGGGGGTGCAAAAAAAATACAACAAAAATACTGTTGTATAATATTTAACAAAATTATGTTTTCTTTGTGTTTTTTTCACACCCTCATGCACGCAACAAAAATAAGATTATGTTATTTCTTATTCTTTTTTTTTCATTTTTTACTCAGGAGTGTATTTTCCGTTATACACCCTCCCCTTCCCCTTCTCATTCCCTCCCCCTTCTGTTCCCGTGCCTCTTCCCCCATAGACCACTCACAACAACTCACCCTATATCCTTTCTCCATGTGCGACCTTTGGGCTTTGTCCTCGACCTTCCTCGCCATCATGCATGTTCGGAGGGCCTCAGAGGTTGAGGTCACACGTGGATCAAGGTGATGGTGTTTGGATCATTTGGGTCGTAGTGGTGCTTGCGGAGGCACGTCGGCAACGACGCTGCTTTAGACTCGACGACAAGGCGAGGCAGAGCAGTGAGACTTGAATCTGGATGGGGTGGGGTGGGGTGGCACGAGGAAGTTGCAGGGGAAGGGGAGGGATGGCGATTTGGTAAGGGGGCAAAAGAGGGATTTCACCAAGCTTGGTAGTGGTAGTGCCAATAGCACTATTGGTAGTCGGAATAATAGTTTCATAAAAAAGGGAAGGCATAAGTGACCCAGATTCAACATTATATGAATAAAAAAAATGAATGATCCTCGGGATTGAATAGAGGCTGCTCAAACTCTGCTTAGCTATGTTTTTCTGCTCCTCTGTGATTGGATTCCTTATATACAACAATGAGGTGTTGTTTATTTTTTGAAATATTTTTGTGATTTCTTTATTCGCCGAAAATTTTTCAACTCTTAACAAAATTATGTTGCTGGTATTTATAGCCTGTTGGGTTGCATGAAGTGTGTTTGGTTTGACTGGTACTAAAAACACACTGTTTTCATCATATAATTTGATGTGAATTTGTTTTAGCTGACTGAATGAGAGATCAGGTACAATTACAATTTACAAGCACTGATTCAGGGAGAGAAAGAAGGAAATCCGTGTAATTTGCAAGCAAAATTGGTAAATTGACGAGGGAGTATGGCTTGCTTTGTTACAACAGGCGAGAGAGGAAAAAAATATTTTGGGCCTGTTTTATTTTTATTTTTGAAAACCATTTTATGTTTTCAAAGAGAAAAAGGAATAAAACTTCTTTTGTAAATGTAATTATTGCTAATCTCAAGAGAGGAGTATGTAATTATATAATTTTTAAATATTCATCTTCGTTGAGTTTCTGATTTTTTTTACAATAGTCACACTAAAATTTGAAAATATAATCTCATATACTACTTCAAATCTTTCATTACTAAGTGATCTTGTGGTTTTGAGTTTCTGGAATGTCCTTCTAGTGATAATTATAAAAGATTCCAGTTGTATCACGAAATTGAAGAGTAGTTTTTTTATTTTCTGTAGATTAATGTTACACATTGACATTATTTATCTTAAATTTTAATATAAATTGTATGCATTCTATTTGTTTTATATTTCAATTATCTGTATATTATTGTTTTTCTAAAGGTTTTTCATTTCGTTTGTTATTCTGGTCTGCACGTGTGTTTGATCGATTTTCAATTCTTTGGCCTCAAGTGAAGGTTCAACGTGAATTATTCGTATTACTCTTATACTATTGTTGTTCAACGGACAATAAACACACCCTACATATTCACCCACGCTGTAACTGGAACCGCGAAATCACAATCTAATATTCCACAAATTAAATACTGGTTTCTCATAGCACATTAAAAAAAATGTATCTTTTAGTTTTAAGTGGAAAGAAACAGGAAAAGAAAGAAGGATATTTAACAGTGAAACTGTCTTTCACGTTGACAACAATTAATTAGAAGTTAGAACCGTTATATGGTGAATAAAGTGTATGTGAGATAATAATTTTGTGCTTTCATTGACAACTTCGAAATTTAAGTTCCTTTCAATTCTTCATCATTTTAATGCCGTTAATGACCATCATTTATTATATAAAATATAATGTACGTGAGGTAATAATTATAATGATCCTTAGATTAGACAGGCATCATGTGCTTTATATAATCCCACGCTTTGAATATTGGACCACAAAAACCATTTTTATAAATTAGACAAATACTAATTAGTATTCTTAGGATACCAGTTAAGGAATTTAAAGTGAAAACATTTTTATTAGAAAATGAAAAATTATGTTATCTATAATTTTTTATTTATGATTTTCACATTAAATATTTTTTTCTTTCATTAACCGATTAGCCGGACTTTATAAGTTATAATTAATTAATTAATTAGTTTGAGAAGACGTTAATGACATGACCAAAAAGGCATCTAAATTACACCTTTTAACATAAAGTGTGTTGAAGTTGTGGTATTTCTATAACCTTTCAAACCTTCTCGTCATTTGTTGAAAAGTTAGTCCAAAGTTGTGAACTAAACCAAATGATCGACCTCAATTCTGTAGCTCCATACAGAGCTAGTTAGAGAATAAAGGAATTCCACATCTTACCAAGTGTGGTGTTGTTTTAATCTAGCAGGCTTCATCATTATAAGCCAAGTTTCAATTTGTAATCAAGTATCACCGAAAGTTGTAGGGCTGTCACAATGCTAGATGGGGGGAAAACGAAATTAATTGGAAAGGGAAGTTCCTGTAGAGTATGGCTGCAAGTTCCCGTTTCAAATTACCCACTTGAGCTAAAATGTACACAGTCCATTATTAATTAATTTAAGTAGAAAATAGTAAATGTTAGATCATTATAACATTCAAAATAAACACAAACTATCTTTGATAGTTGATTAATTTGATCATATATAGAAAGTACATAGTTGTAATGTTTTTTAGTCAGAGCTCAGAATTATTTATCCAACGCATGGTATGATATGTCAGTTGATCAGTTTTCTTTACTGTATGTTTAGTAGTAAGGTTTTAATTTAAGATATATATATATATATATATATATATATATATATATATATATATAAACATAAGATTATTAGAACAGTAAACCATGGTAAATTATTATTTAAATTCTCTATTTTTTTAAAATTATCAAATTTAACAATATATTAAAAATGAAAAATTTATTTCCATTTTTTCTTTATCATTTAACTCCTAAACATCAATTTTTTTAAAAATAGTAGGCATTATATTTGAGATGCAAGAGTATCTATTGGCTTGGAGGAATTCAATGAATCAAAAAATTTAAGTTAAACTATATATGAAATGCAATAAATTTTCAAGGATAAAGTTTAGTTCTTCTATAAAACTAGAACGAACAGTAAAGATATACAGTATAAAAGAGGACTTTGTTTTTAGAAGGTAATGATATTGAAAGAGAGATATAATTAAAACATTAATTAAAATTTAGTCCAGTTGAAATGTCTATGCATGTCTTTTAAGAAAATGATTAGAAAAAGTAGTTGATTGAAATTCAATAATTAAGAACTCTAGTTTAATAGTTGCAACACATATGCTACTATTATAGTAATGAGATAATGACAATGATAAAAGTACTCAAACAACTCTATTTTCTAAGTTAACAACGACAACACATTCACAATCACCGCATGATAACTATCAAGGTATGAATGTTTGGATTAGATCATTTCTAGAGGTCAATTTCAAGATACTAATGATAGATAGTAGAATTTACATATAAAAGGTGGAAAAAATAAAGAAGATGATAATGAATAACGCTACGATCCGTATTGGAATGATAAGTTGAGGAGGATTTGCCATAAAGAAAAACTTCTTTGATAAAAATCAATTTGAGTTCAGTCAAGAACCAAGAAGAAGCTAAGTTCTTAATTCAAGCAAATGTTTAATTTTATTTAATCAAAAGTTATTCAAAACTAGCAATGTTTGAGTACTTATAGAGTTAAGTATCTAATAAAACCTAAAAACGCATAGTTTGAGCTTATTTAAGTCCACATTGAGGCCCATTACACAAATAAGAAATTATTAAATTATGACAATACGAAAATTATGAAAATTAGAAAAATTACGAAAGTTACAAAAAGAATTTCGCTAAGCACAACATTCGCGCTAAGCGAGCTCTCCTACAATCTTCAAGGTGCTCCAAAGCTTCTTGTGTCTTCTTCCATCCTTGCCCTTGTTAAATAGTTCAGCCATAATTCTCTTGGTCATCTATTTTTTTGTAAAAACTTGATTTTGGACATTGCCATTGACACCTTCAATTCATGGAGTGCTTCTAAAACTTCATGATCTTTGGATAATCCTCTATTATCCCCTGAAAAAAACATGTCCTCAAATTTACATTCAAATGACAACAACTTAGGATGACACCACCACAATCACCTTTTCATTTGTAGATATTGAAATCACAAATCGGTCACTTTGCCAAATCAGGAAAAAAATATGGCCAATGAACCTTAATTCCATTTGTATTTTCCTTTCTTTTTAATTTTTACAATTGTATTTGTACTAAATTTGAATCTCTAGATCCATATCATAATCGAGATTTAGATTGACAATGGAGCTTGTATTTTGATCTAAAACAAATTTGCTATGCAATCTGATTTTTTACCCCTTGAATATGAAATTCGTTCCCCAAATTGGTGGTTCTTTGGAGGTGGTAGGGGTTTCATGTTTGGAAGTAGTGGAGATGTGGACGATGACTTCAATATCGTTGCAAAAGACGAAAGTTACGAGTGCAAGAGAGGGACGAAAGTTGTGAGTGAGAGAGAGGTATTGGGGTAGGGACATTATCAAGGACATAATAAGAAAAGAAGAAAAAGAAAAAAGAAATCTAATCCTCCATTTTAAAATCAATAAATCTAACGGTTAAAAATAATCTTTAACAACAATGTTATGACATGACAGCTTGAATATCCTGTTGTTTGATAGAAAATAAATTAGGAAGAGGAGGAAAGATTGAAATTAGTCAAATTATATATATATATATATATATTATATATATATATATTATTTTATTTTTATGAATATTATTTTTGTGTGTGAAGTTGTTTTCAAACCACAAGGGGAGCAAGCACGTGTGCTTCCATCTCCAAGTGGTGGTATATCATAAGTCATAACCGACAAGTGCTGTCTAACGCCAATTTCATGACTCAGTGAAAGCCAACCTGAGTTTGGTCGCTAAGGATTCTGATTTGACTCGCCGGAATCGACTTTGTTAACCTTTCACTATCACCTTAGATATCAACCGGGATCCCTTATCCTATTACGTATCTATATATGGTCCTACCCATCATATCCTTCACCGATTAAGCTTCCTCCTGCTCCTGCCAAATCACCACGAGATTAACCATTTCATTTCTTAAATGTTCAAATCTATTTTAATATACATATATTATGTTTGTTAAAGTGTTATAGGGTTTAGTTCTTTAAATTAGATTTAGGACTGCATAATTTGGATTTTTTTAAAATATCCTAACCAAACTGATCCAGTTCGATACCATTTATAAAATAGATCGGTTTAGATGTTATTTCCCCCGGAATTGGATTAGAATATTTTAGGTTTGGTTTAAATCGATTCAATTGTTTTCTTAAAGAACCAAACACAAGTCACTTTATAAAAATGGTTCAGTTAACTAATCATTTTATAAAATAGATTGATTCAATATTTTTCTCAAAATAATTTTCTTTGATTTGGTTTTGAATCCATTCTGTTTTTTCATTCACTCCTACTTAGATCATAAAGTTAGGTATTGTGAATAAAGAAAATAGCAATTAAGAAAATAAATTTCACTAAACATAAACAACCCGATTATTTGCCAAAAAATGTTCATAAACAAAACCTAGATACTTTTACACATATGACATGATAAAAAGTCCATTTTATTATTCAATCCATTACACCACTCAATTATCTTTTTTAGTTCGTCGGTGAAAAATGGGTCCCCTTTTTTCTAAAGCAAAGGTAAAATGCATAACAACCCCATGAATGAAAATGAATCACCATTGATTACATTTTAAATATTTATCAACTTTTACACCACCCACTCATCTTTTTATGGCAGATGGTCAAACGTGGGTCCCCTTTCTAAAGCAAGCGTAAGCTGGACATTGATATGAACCACCGTGCGAATGAGAAGGAATGCACCATTGACCATATATAATTACGATTTCTTCTTATAAAAAGTAGTATATTACACATTATTTATTTAAAGTAAATTCTTTGTGTTTAATTATCGGATTAAATATGTTATATATATATATATATATATATATTTAGGATGAGCAAATTCTAATAAAGAATCGTTTATACCTTTTTATACCATTTTGATTGTAACTTTTATTTTAAATATTATTTGAGTCGAGTTTGATGTTTATGATGAAAATTTATGGCAAAAGTTTCGTGTAGGCGTCGAAGTCCATCCGTTATATTTTATTTCTTATTAATGAAAAATCCATAAAAGAAAAAATGATAAGAAATTATCACCGGTTATGTGTAAGAATTTTTTTTATATTTTCACTAATATTTCAGTAAATTGAGCATATTTTCCCTACAGAAATGTAGTTTTCTTTATCCTTATGGAATTCAAAAGATAATTTCGTTGAAACAGTCACTAATTCAATTAAGAGATTTTAACATGACAAATGACATGAAAATACTTGATAATTGAATAGGATATATATAATAGGAGCATATATATACAAGGAGAGACACGAAGCTTGGAACTAAAATCCACGCTGAAAACTAAAAGGAAATAACCAATTAGAGATAGAGTTATCTCTTCTTAAGATTGATCCATGGTATGTCTCTTATCTTATAAACTGTTGTGTGTGTTATATATTGTTAATATTAATAAGTATTTCATGCTTTAATTGAGTATTTTTTTAAATTAAATTAAATGAAGAAATGTTTGAAAAAATAATATTTAATATTACAAAATTAACATGCATATCTTATAAACTGTTGTATGTGTTGTTCCATTTTTTTCCCCATGACTTGGAGAATAAATATTTATACTATGATTATCATTAATTGTTTAGGCGTAGAGGTTACTGTTGCCGTGTGAAATTTATTACGAGGTTCTGTACTTCATTAATGCCTTTATTTTTAAAACTTTAGTTAAGGAGTTAGTTGAGTTTTTAAAATATGATGGAAACCGTGTTTTAAAAATAAAATAAAACATTAATACACCAAAAAATTAGGTATTAATTAATTAATCTTAGAAATCTTCCATCAATAGATTGCATGTTATCTTTGCTTAGGTACATTAGTATTTTCAATATTGCACATATATTTTGTTAATAACTTATTATTGTTTTTTTTTACTGTTTCCTTAATTGTTTTTCAGCAAAATCGATCCATTTTTATATTTAGCATTCAATCTTCGCAATCCAATCCTTAAGAGAAACATTATCTATTTTTTTTTAAAAAAGTAAATGCATTTACCATTGGAGACAATTTTATTCAAACAGAATAGAAATATTATAGATTATAAAGTTCTTTTCTTTAAATATTTAACATGAAACAATCTCACATCATAATTATGATCCACATATTTTATGATAAACATTATGCACTTTGTTATTTTTTTTCTTCAAATTGATACATTGTGAAATTGATCAATGATCCCTGAATCGTTGACCTTATAGCACAATTTGTTGCATAATTCATCCATCACACGGTGTACAACGAAGGATCATGCTATATCTTAGTTACTAGTTCCTTCCTAATAATCCAAGTAAAGTAGGGCCACCCACACTAATAATAGTCACCAAGCAACGCACATCCGATTCCGGATCCCATAGAAGAAAAGGATTTCATGTCCTTTTGTGTCGGTTAGTCATTCTCATTCATCCACCCTTCCTTCCTAACCATGAACAAGAAACCCTCAAGAAACCTCCTCACCCCCAAAACCAAACCCTTTTAATTAACCTTAACCACGAAGAAAAAGACAAACACAACCTCCATGTGCACCTTAACCACAACAAATACAATTCGTGTGTTATTACTTATTTTCCTTTAAATCTAAGCCAACTCAACCCGTGCGCACCCCTAATTATGGGAAACTGCGTGTTCAAAGGTTTACACCACGGCGTGTCTGAAAACATGAAGGTGAAAGTGGTTACCTCAAACGGAGGCATCATGGAACTCTTCTCTCCTATAACCGTGGAGTGCATAACCAGCGAGTTCCCCGGCCACGGCATCTTTCGAAGCCGCCGCGACATGTTCTCCGAACCGCTCCCGAAAAACGAAGAGCTCCACGGCGGAGAAGTCTACTACCTCCTCCCCCTAAACCCTTCTTCTTCTCGCAAGAGCTTGACAAGACAATTCTCCGACGCCGCGGCCACCTTAACACCGTATCGAATGTCCACGTGCGAGAAAAATAACAACAATAATAATAACAACAACGTGTACTTGGAACCGCCCGAGGTGGTTCCGAGATACAACAGTAGTGGGGTGTGGAAGGTGAAGTTGGTGATAAGCCCCGAGAAGCTGTCGGAGATTTTGTCGCAGGAGTCAAGGACGGAGGCATTGATAGAGAGCGTGAGGACGGTGGCGAAGTGTGGTAATGGCGTGCAGTCGTCGGTGGCGAACTCCGATCAATGGAGTGTGGCAAGCAGTTGGAAAGGTTCTATGTCGGAGAAGATGGGTTTACAATAGCTAGCTATATGTTAATTAATTAATTTTTTTCCTACTTTTTTGACTTCTTTTGCTAGTGTTTAACGACCCTGATTATTATTTTCTTCATTTGTTTGTCTACTTGTTAAATATTTTATTTTAGGTATCGGACGTTTGTGTATATATTTGCATGTGATGAAGTGAGATACTGTTTATTTCTTTATGATATATCATTTTAAAAATAAGGGCAAATTACATTCACATTTTTTTTAGGTTTAAGGAATTTGTATATGATATCTTTCTTTTGTGTTGACGTTATAATTTTATATACAAGGTTTGTGTTAATATTAATGATATATGTTTTATATTGTTGCATAAATTGAGAAAAGTATGTGATGATGAACTCTTTTTTTTTTTTTTTTATATTGTGAGTATATAGATGTTTCTATACTATTAACCTATTAGAACTTAATCTCTCTCTCTCTATATATATATGGATTTTAAAATAGTATTACATACTTTTACACCTATCAGTGTGTATTTTGCTTAAATTTAAATAGAAAAAGGAAATTACGAAGACATTTTTCATTAAATTTTAGGTGACAAAACTGTATTGTAATATAAAATAATGTAACTAGACTAGATCTTTCTCTAATTTTGTTTAGTTTTTCGTTAAGCCATGAAGGGTCATATATATGCAAAGAAATTGTGGATACTGTAATGAATTCAATTTTAATATAATTTTCATAGAAATATTTTTACATTATTAACTAATTAAAAATTATCATAAATATAATTTATAAAGTAATATTATAAAAATCAATAATTTTTAATTATATGGCAATTTCTGTTTGGGGGATAGTATAAAATATTTATAAATTTAATTTAAAACATTTAAAAGTAATAAAATTTTACTAGAAAAGTAATATTTATTATACATTGATTTTTTTAGTATTAAAAATTTAGGAGGAAGAGATGACACTCAAATTCAAAGGTACAGGGATACTTATATTTATCTCACACAAAAATAAAAGTAGAAGTTAATGTGAAACTCCCTCTTGTTTCTCTCAACCAACCTCTTGAGTTAATAAATATTTTTATTTTCAACAAACATTTACTACATTTAGATGCTTGAAATTAGTTTGAAGAGCTAAACATATTAGGGGAAAGGTTAAGGTGAAAAAACAGGGAATCTTAACTGTGCAATTAATCTAATCAATTAGTTGAAATTAAACTTAATTAAAATAACAATAACTATTATTATATAAATTATAATTATCTGTTTTTATTTTCAATATTTCAAATATATATATTAGTATATGATAAATTTTAATTTATTATATTCTTAAAAGCTATAATTTATTTATATATTCCTTTTAAATATTAAGTTAGAGTATTAGAAATGCATTTTTCTTTTGAAAAAAATCATTTTACTTTTTATAGTGTTGGAATTCCATAATTCTTTTTTTTTATTGAGTATGCTTTTTATTTAAATTTTTACAACACTTTTTATAATAATTAAGGAGAGACAAGTATGAAATAAATAAATTAAAATAGCAAAACTTAATTGTACTTTTTGTCTTGGTTCTTTAGGTCATAATTTTAAAACTCTCTGGGATTTAATTATGCAAATTGGATCCAACAGATATCGTGTGATTTTAGTTTTTTTTAGAACTTTTGTTAAACATTTAACATATTTTATTAATGTGACAAATGATGATGTATTGTTTGACACATATATTGACATGCTTTAATTGCACTTTTGATTATTCATAATTGTAATACTAGAAAGATTGTATAATAAAATTATATATATCAATATATGTGTTGGATAACATATTATCAATAACATTATCATTTAGTGTCACGTTATTAAATTTTATTAAGTGAGTGTTTGGTTTCATGTTAAATTCTCTAGAATCATGATATGTTGTCGCCTAATGTTATTTTAGATACATATTAACATATTTGATTTTATGTTAACAAATTAATTATGAGTTAAAACAATTTTATATAACTTTTGTGCAGGATAAAAAAGTAATATAAGTTTTGATATTAACTTACTTTTAAAATAAAAACATTCAAACAAAAACCACATAATTTCATAATCAACCTTATAGAATCAATTTCATTATGAATTAATTAATTTTCTCAATGTTCATAAAACACACTAAATGTTTAATTAGGAAGGGTTGATAGAGAGACCAAATTAATTTTCACAATCTCAATACTTAAAAACTGAATTCACACAATTAAAATCACAAAAGCCACAACCATATATACCATTATTATAAGGGATCAAAAGTGTAATTAAGCTAAATAATAATAAAGAATAAGAAAAATGCTGTAAAGTAAGAATAATATTATTAATTCTTTTTCATTTAGGTAAGAACACAAATACTAATTGATCATCTAGCTGATTTTAGCATCTTTAAATTAATCTTTATTATGATACTTCTTTTTCTTACAATATCCATGTATTTTAATTTGCTTCATGAGATTTCACGAATGCATATACAAAAATGAATAGCAAATAACCAATATTGGCGTGGGGTTTGGGAAAATGTTTATATATTCATGTCTTTCTTATATATGTGATTTGCTTCGATGAATAGAAGGTTAAAGATTCCTCACTGTTTATCAAATTGGACCGATTAGGAATCACGTGAATTAGTTGCATTCTCGAAAGAAGCATTGTAAAAGGTGTCGATGTCCATATGCATAGTTCATCCAAGGTCTCAGTCTAAGGGAGAATATGCAAGTGGCTTTGCAAGATGGGAAGTTATCCACTTATCCTAATGTCAGGTACCACCCATCGCAAGCGTCAGTGAAATTTACTTATTCTTTGTGAGAAATAAACTTATTAAAATAAAAAAAGTGTGATTGGATTAATTTTAAGAAAATAAAAGAAAAAATAAAAAAGACGAGTGTGTGTTAAGAAAAATGAAATGCATAAAGAAGCCCCGATGTTGAATACATCAAGTCCATGTCCTTTTCAGGTTGTCTGGGCTCATGCAAGTGAAAAACATGGCCCATTCGTTTACTTGATCCAGACTGATTATTATTTATAGGCCCAAATTTAAAAGACTACGCATTATTTATGTAATTGCACAATTTTGTAATCATATGATCATTATATTATATGGAAATGACAAAACTTACACACAATTCCATAGATTTTTTTATTTATTCTCCAATCGAAATTGAATTTCACTTAGGTAATCCACTAAATATAAGATTTGCATATATTGAAAGATAATACAAACCTACAAAGTAATACTTCAACTTTGACTAAAAAAATACTACTATAAACAACACCTATGGAACTAAAAAAATACTACATATAAATACAACAAGAACTTACAAGGAATTATAAGGAATTTTTTAATGATCGTGAGATATGTTAGTGATGACATAATTCAAGAAATAAAGAAATTGTGAAACCGTGGAATGTGATAGGAGAAACCTAATCACATAGTCAATGTTAAACAAAATCTACTAACAAACTTTAGCTGATCAAAAGATAGAATTCGAATCAAAGACTTTCTCTCTTAATATCCCTTAGCATCATCTAAAATATTTAATTAGTTTGTTTTAGTTCTCATGTTTGTAAGTGCCCTCTGCTAGACATTTTAACTTAGAAATAATATATTCATACAATAACAAACACTAATATAAAGTTGTAAAATAAGTAATAAATTACAATGATAGTTTGTGTTATGTAAAAGATTTTCTCATGGTGACCTAGTTCATAGTACTTAAGTGAAGTGTGTTGTTTAATTAACTTGCTGTCTTAGGTCAAGTTGGGGGCATTTTATCCTTGTTTGGTGTGTGTATCCTTTGTGATATTCATGAGTCAAGGTGTCATGATATATCAAAATGTTTTATCATATCCCGGGATTTTTGGGATGTATGTCCATGCTACTTTCATGGCGTGTTTAAACCTCTGAAAATGATTGGGTTGGGCTTAGATCCGATACCATAAGACTGAACTAGGTCAGGACCCGAGCCAGAGGTGCTGAATTAAAGGGATCAGATAACGATTGACCTAGAGGGTACAGTTTGAAAAGAAAAACAAATTAAAAGAGAGGTGATGTATAGAATGAATTTTGAATTAATGCGGTTGTGATTTTAGTGATGTGAAAGAGAAATTCTTCCATTGCCCTCTCAAATCGTAGATATAAACAATGTAATTGCATTAGATTTTTAATCTAACATATGATATATAGCTAACTTGGTTGCGGGATTGCTATAAACAATTATATTAGTTATTTATCATTAATAAGCTTTATTTTATGTGATCAACTTGAGTGAGTCTGTTACACTATCAAATAAGGTGATAGGAACTTAAATGAACAGGTGTCAGTGCTGATCCATTAGAGAATAATTAAAATCCTATTAGGTTAACATACTATTAGTAAGTTATGGTCCCCAATATACCGAGCAGTCGTATATAATTTATTTTCTCTTCATTTGAAGAGTTACAAACGTTTCATTAAGAAATAAAAAGACTCTGATTGAAGAAGAATTATAATGACATTACTCATGTTTGTGATGGATAATCGCAAATATCTTGCAACAATTATTGAAGAACGCTTAGATCAAAAATCAACTACAAATCCAAATATTTTATTTAATCCTTAATAATTAAACATGTTGTAAATTCTAAAATTTTTGGTGAATGGTCCTAAGACATGTATACGTGGATAAAAAAATAAGGATTAAAGGATAAACGATTTTCAAAGATGTGTATCTCTAGACATGAAATGTTATATAGTGGTAGATGAGGAAAATACACTTAAGTTGGTATTGCCACGTGACAAGGTCCAAAATATCTTCCACACATTTCCTTACTCAAATTTTAATATTAATTATCTTTGCTCATTAAGCAAAATAAATTGTTCATTATCGAGGTTGCTTACTTCGGTTAGGGAAACCCCGTTGCAGTAAAGTGTAAACTGATCTCTTTGATCAGCTGTTCATAGAGATGGAAAAAAAGAAGAAAAGGCTCCAGAGAAATACGCACATGCAACTTGCAAGTGGTGCCTCATGGGATATTATTTGAAGTCCTATCTGTATCTATATGGTTACTATAGTGAGCTATGATCCTCTACACAATATCATCAATTTTATATCTTCTTAATCTGGATTTCTCATATTCAATTTAAGAAAATATTTATAGAATCTAATTTCTTTAGATTTTCGGTGTAAATTTTTATTATTATCAATTAACTAGAAATTATCATTGATATGATTTTGAAAATAATTATTATAAAAATAAATTATCATACATATAGAATAGTAGTTTGTAATTAAATACAAATGTAAATTTTCTTTACACTCTCATTAATACACTCATGTTTATATCAACATCATTTGATCATTATCAAACTAGAAACAGACAAAAGAATCCGAGTAATTCCTTTGGCTTAACGCGAACAGTTACTGTTTTGATTGCCTTATAAAATATAAACGAACTTATTCATTATAAAAATAAATATCAAACACTTTATACACATAATAATTAATATAAATTTTTATTTATATATAGAGAGCTAACTCAATTTTTTAAAGTTTGGATGTGAGTTTCTTTGACTCAAAACTAGACATACTTTATAGTTTCTAGTTTTCGCATCGCCTTCCAGATAAGTGATAATAATAATATAAAAAGTAATAATAATAATATAAAAAACCCTCATGTCCATCTTTTCGAAGGTGCAACAAGTTCAAAAACCATTAGTTTCAATGACTTTTCACTTATTCAGTATGTGTGAAAAGTAAGGAGAGAAAGATAATAAGATAATAATACATGGGACTCATGCAAAATATTGTCACTACTGCATTATTGTCGGGAAGAAAACTTGGAAGAGAAGAGCAAAATATCCATTTGTCAATTTAGTATTATATAAACATAAAAAATGTCATCTAATTAATATGATTATATTTTTATTTTAACCTTTTTTTTATCTTTATATATATAACCTAAAATTTATTTATTTATTTTCAGTTTTCTTACTTCATTTTATATTATTTCTTTTCCACTACTTCTCCCATGC
Organism: Glycine latifolia; assembly: GCA_013407115.1. Taxonomy (NCBI): domain Eukaryota; kingdom Viridiplantae; phylum Streptophyta; class Magnoliopsida; order Fabales; family Fabaceae; genus Glycine; species Glycine latifolia. The sequence goes on from CM023956.1 coordinate 4,591,320, forward strand.
AAGCATAATGTTTTACGGTTTAATTTGAGAAAAAAAAGAGAGATAACATTCAAACCCCAGTGATCCATGCGGTTACAGTCGCACAATATATCTCACTCTGTTGAATTGAAGAGGATGTGTAATTAAGGGTCTCCACGCGTGAAGTAAATGAAGTAGAACATATGCACAAATGCTATTAGTAATTTTAGGGCAGATTCCTGCCTTAATTTGTGGTGATCGCGACTAAAACGGGAATGTCCTAGATACAAAGTTAGTTGAATTATATATACACTGGGTCAATCAAGAACATTAATCATGGTACATAGCATCACGGTAGCTCATGGACTTTAAATGAAGATAGATACATGCAACCATTTCATTAATTAATTCATCCCGTTAACACGTACGCAATGAAAAATAGAACGAAATTAAAGCAAATTTGTTGATGTGAGGTATGAGTATGAAACGTGTTAAGGGGAATGGTAGATTAATGATGATATTGAAATACAGGTGCGGATACGTGCCTGATAGTTTAATGCACAAGTAAGACCAAATCAAATTGCAACTTGAGCCTATCGCTGTCTAGTTTCTAAACTACTATCAAGCCGGATTGAAAAAATATGAAGAATATAGATAAACTTGTACAACCTGGTCATTAAATTAAACTACTGTAAATGTACCAAATTAATTAGGTTTTCATATTAAGACTTCAATATTTTTATATAAAACATTTTTACATTAATTTAAATAAGATTTAATTATTTTATCAGGTTATTTTATTCATCAACATGCTGTAACGATAAAAAAAATTCTTGTTAGATGCTTAGAAAAATATTTTACATAGAAAATTATAAATCAAACCTTTTTCAAATTCATCGTGGGAAAGGAATCGATATTTCTGTGGACACTATATATATACACGGTATGACCATTAATTGGACATGGACCAAACAAGCAATAACGTCAAAATTTGTAGTTGTCGCTGAATGAGTGTTGCAGACAAAGGTGTCCAAAATCATCCAAAGCACGGGCATATGTTGCTCCTTAATCATTGAGGGGGACTAGGGTCCCATAGAAGATACCTTTGGGATATATAGATAGCTTTTTGATAGGTCTGTATATAATTTGAAGTTTTAAACATCCATAAATTATACTCTTTTTGTTTTTCTGACAAACAAATTATACTTCTACACTATATCAATACTACTTAGTATATTTTTAATTATTTTTCACTCACATTTGTATTAATAACTTAAAGCATTTTTAATGTAAGATATTAAATAAGAATTTTGAATTTAAAATCTGGACTTCATTAGATCTCTTAATAAAAGAGTTGAACAAATTGATCTTTAATCAGAAGAATGCGATTTTATATAAAAACCTTTAAGATTTGTATATTATTCAAAAAATAATAATTTTTTTTTCTCTTTTCTTAAGATATTAAAATAAAATTTATCATTAAAAAAATAAAATAAAAAAGATCTTCAAATTTACATAACACTATAAAATTTATAAAATAATAGTCTAAAATCCCAATTTAATATATGCTACCCTCTTATATGTTATCCCTTATCATCATCGTTCTCTAAGTCTTGATATTCAAAAGGTGTTCCCATGATTTTAAATAGTGGTCTACAAATCATAATCACAATTATGACAATAATATTAAGGTATTTTGATTTTTCGTAATCGTACAACAATCATAATAATAACTGTATTAGTTACATTTTTCGTAATATAAAAGTTTTCTAAATGATCAACCACAAGTCAATTTAAAACCATGGGTGAACCAATCATTTTCCAACTTTGAGGTTGAATTGAAGAATATCTTATGAGAGCTAGTTAATGAATATCGATCACAGCCAGTATATATTCCCTATTTAAACACCACACTTGTTCTATACACATTCACCTTAATCCAATGATGGCTGCCCATATTTGTCTCTCTCTTTGCTTCTTCTACATCACAACCTATCACCTTGCAATTTCCACGTTGGCTCAGTCTGACAATTATATCATCCACATGGACATATCAGCCATGCCCAAAGCATTCTCCTCCCAACACACTTGGTATCTCTCCACTCTCTCTTCAGCATTGGACAATTCCAAAGCCACCACCGACAATCTTAACTCTGTTATTAACTCTAAGCTGATTTACACCTACACCAATGTCATCAACGGTTTCAGTGCAAACCTGTCACCTAAAGAGCTTGAAGCTCTCAAAACCTCCCCGGGTTACGTTTCTAGCATGCGAGATTTACGCGCCAAGCGTGACACAACACACTCACCACACTTCCTTGGCCTCAACCCCAATGTAGGGGCGTGGCCAGTATCTCAATTTGGCAAAGATATCATTGTTGGTTTGGTGGACACTGGAATTTCGCCTGAAAGTGAAAGCTTCGACGATGAGGGATTGACTAAAATTCCTTCTCGATGGAAAGGCCAATGTGAAAGCACTATCAAATGCAATAACAAACTCATCGGAGCAAAGTTCTTCAACAAAGGGTTGCTGGCAAAGCACCCCAACACCACCAATAATGTTTCTTCAACGCGTGACACTGAAGGTCACGGGACTCACACATCAAGCACTGCAGCTGGGAGTGTTGTTGAGGGGGCATCATACTTTGGCTATGCTTCTGGATCTGCCACAGGAATTGCTTCACGTGCGAGAGTGGCCATGTACAAGGCATTGTGGGAACAAGGAGATTATGCTTCTGACATAATAGCTGCAATTGATAGTGCAATATCAGATGGGGTTGATGTTCTTTCCTTGTCATTTGGCTTTGATGATGTGCCTTTGTATGAGGACCCTGTTGCTATAGCCACGTTTGCAGCAATGGAGAAAGGCATTTTTGTGTCCACGTCTGCAGGGAACAAAGGGCCATTCCTTGGAGTGCTTCATAATGGAATACCATGGGTCATAACTGTGGCTGCTGGCACTATGGACCGTGAATTTCACGGTACTCTCACGCTTGGAAATGGAGTCCAAGTAACTGGCATGTCTCTCTATCATGGAAACTTCTCTTCCAGCAATGTTCCTATTGTTTTCATGGGCTTGTGCAACAAAGTGAAGGAACTGGCCAAGGTGAAAAACATGATTGTGGTGTGTGAAGACAAGAATGGAACTATCCTTCATGCTCAAGTGGCTAACCTACATGATGTTGTCGCGGCTGTGTTCATTTCAAACAGCTCCGAGAGTTCTTTTTTCTTTGAAAATAGTTTTGCATCTATTATTGTTTCCCCAATAAATGGGGAAACTGTCAAAGGTTACATTAAGAATACTAACTCTGGTGCAAAAGGAACCATGTCTTTTAAGAAGACAGTTTTCGGCATTAGACCAGCTCCGAGTGTGGATGATTACAGTTCCAGAGGGCCTTCAAGTAGTTGTCCATTTGTGTTGAAACCAGACATCACTGCTCCTGGTACATCAATCTTAGCTGCATGGCCACAAAATGTTCCAGTGGAAGTGTTTGGGTCCCATAATATTTTCAGCAACTTCAATTTGTTAAGTGGCACGTCAATGGCATGCCCTCATGTTGCTGGTGTTGCAGCATTGTTGAGAGGAGCACACCCTGAATGGAGCGTTGCAGCCATTAGGTCAGCAATTATGACAACATCGGACATGTTTGACAACACCATGGGACTCATCAAAGACATTGGTGATGGTTACAAACCAGCTTCTCCTTTTGCCTCGGGAGCCGGTCATGTCAACCCTAATAGGGCCCTTGATCCTGGACTTGTTTATGATGTGGGAGTTAAAGATTATGTTAATCTCCTTTGTGCACTAGGCTACACCCAAAAGAACATCACCGTCATCACAGGAACCTCTCTCAATGATTGTTCCAAACCCTCTTTGGACCTTAACTACCCTTCTTTTATTGCTTTCTTCAATAGCAACAGTTCAAGTACAACACAAGAATTTCAGAGAACGCTGACCAATGTTGGGGAGCGACAAACAATCTATGTAGCTAGCGTTACACCAGTCAAAGGGTACCACGTGAGCGTCATCCCCAAAAAGTTGGTGTTCAAGGAGAAGAATGAGAAGCAGAGTTACAAGTTGAGAATTGAGGGTCCAAGAAAGAAGAAAGAGAAGAATGTGGCTTTTGGGTATCTAACTTGGACGGACGTGAAGCATGTGGTTAGGAGCCCCATTGTGGTCTCCACCCGCACATTCGATTTCTAGATCAATATATTTGACGGAGAGGTATATGCTTTGGTATGAATCAAGTTATATTAACTAAAGAAATCTTTTATCGAAAATAATAATCCTTTCTCACATGACTAATAGTTTTCGATGATTTACGGAAATAACGTTTATTCCGGAAAATAATAACCCAACTGTTTCGTGAGCAAATGACTTAAATTATGGAGAGTTTTCTTACTTGTTCAAACATCTCAACGAATTCAATGTGATCCACAACCTCCTATGATCACCAAGATGATGAATTAGATGATAATATGGATGCTTAGAAATTTATTATATATTCTACTTATGTCACAAATTATGAGACTTTAAATAGGTAGTTTGTGAATAGATATTTTGAGGCTTTCAATGTTTATCAAAACTTTGAATATTGTTAATATATTCATTGTTAGAAATTATGAGATGTTAAGTAAAACTTTTAATTTTATTTAACTTGCTTATTTATTATATTTGATTTTAATTTATTTTTGTTATTTACAAATATACATTAAAAAATGATTATTTATTGTCACATTGTACACACAGAATTGGTCTAATGGAGAGGTTGAGGTAGCTTACTACTTAATTTATCAGAGAATAAATTTGTCACAAGGATAATGTCCGTTACAAATATTAGAGGAGTAGGTGTACAAAATGTTGTTTCTGACAAAAATAATTCTTCACAATTTCTAAGGGACAATACATCCATCAGAAAGAAAGTTTTGATAAACTTATTATTTTTCACTTTTTGTGATGGTAACAATCCTTCACATTTAACAAAGAAAATTTGTAAGCAAAATTATTCATTTATTTTCAAAAAATGTGACGGAATAAATTTTATGATTGTGATAGAATAAAAAAATTTCTTTTGTGATGTCAAAATTTGCAAGAACATTTAGTCTGTTATATAGGCCGTCACAAACTCATTTTGTGACGGAAATGACCACTCGCTAATTTTGATTTTTCTATTATTGCAAGTATGATAACACTGATGACAAATCTTAGCTTATAATGGTGTTTATAGACCGAAGAAACTATAATTGTTTGCTTTTCTTCTTACATGGGGATACAAAAACCCTTTATGAGTTTATGCAGCAATTCTTGCTATTGAAATAGCCTATCAAAAAGGTTGGCTTTCTCTTTATTTAGAAAGTGACTTACAGCTGGTTATTCATGTTTTTAAAAATAGCAACCTTGTTCCTTGGTATCGTCTTAGAAGTTGCTGGAAAAACTGTTTAGCACTTATGGAATACCAACATAGTTGGGCTTCCTTTTGCTTCTGATGATGCCTGTGCATTCCAACTTATATTAAAAAAAAGGCTTTGTATCTCCATTTGTTCTTATTAGGTGTGTACACTCAAAGATGGTTGATATTTTCTAAGTAAAATTACAAACAAAGTTTTAGAGCATGTTTCGGTGTGCAGAGGTATCTCTTATTTTGTTTTTAATGACTACTTTTATAAACTGTTGAAAAACAGACCGTATATATACTATGTAATATTTATTTTAATCGACAAAAAAGGATGATGTTTTACAGAAAGTTACCAGGAGTACCGAGAAATCAGAACATAATACACGTGAAGCTAAAACGTAAGCTTCTGGTTACCAAGTATTAAAACCAAACAAGTATAAATACAAGATAACCAGAAACGAGATGATCAAAGCCAGCATTCGATAACATCTCTCAGCCACACTAGTTATATAAACTAAGACTAATATCCCAATGGGATAAGATCCCTATATGTGAGGTCGTGCAAAGAAACCTCTCAACTGGTTCTGAACATTCATATTATCAATTTTGTGTTCTTCGAAGATAAAAAAATTAGATGAACTTTCAAAGCTGATACTAAAAATATTTATAGTTCATTCTACCTTCTAATATATTAAAATTAATGAGATATTTTAAAGTATTTGTTGGTGACACTAAAAGTGGGACCATTGGGAAACATATTCATAATTAGTTGATGACCAAAGAAATATATTCATAATTAGTTATCATTGTGATAAAATTTGATTAATAAAGTAAGAAGTATTATCAACTGAAACTCAAACTCTTCGAATAAATGAGTATACATTAATTAAAATAAATAAATAAATATATCTCTTAAAGGGAGAAAAGAATAATTGCTAAGAAAAAATAATGAAATTAAGAAGTATAGGAATTCATTGTGTTCAAGTTATCGATGGGCTGTTACTAGAAAAAGCAATTGGTAGGTTCACACATATACAGTGGACGTAAATAGGACGTGTAATACTAGTGGAAAAGGAACAGAGCGAATAGAAGTTCTTAAGAGGAAGGGATGGAAGGATATATTATTGCCAAAGGATGCAACTATACTGTATTGCTTTTGCATATTTTGCCATTGGAAACAATGGTTATTTTCTATTTATGTTGAATGAAATATAAAAAGTTAATCATCGGCTAAAAAGGGTGTGAATGTTTCAGGACTGTATGTTTGGCTCTTTCGTAAAATGGTTTGGTGCCCTTATACCTATGATATATAGATATATAGCAATTGACATGGGACTATTTTTTTTATGTATTATTTTGGGTACCCCGCCCTTATCTTTTAACTCGTCTTTCACAAAGTGCAGTTTTTTCTATTTTTTATGAGAACCAAGTGTAGATATTTAAGGGTCCAATAATAATCATTAATTTTCTAAAATTTTTAGCGTAAAGAATTTCTTATGGGGGCTAATTAAGGAATATCACAGCGTACGTTCTCTATTAAAACACCAAGTTTGCTCTATAGCAACTTATGAATCCAATCATGGCTACTCATATTTGTCTCTCCCTGCGCTTCTTCTACATCATCACAACCCTTCACCTCGTAATTTCCACATTGGTTCATTCTGAGAATTATATCATCCACATGGACATATCAACCATGCCCAAAGCATTCTCCACCCAACACAGTTGGTATCTGTCTACCCTCTTCAGCAATGGAAAATACAAATGATCTCAACTCTATTATTTCTTCTATTTACACCTACACCAATGTCATTAGCGGTTTCAGTGCAAACGTGTTACGTAAAGAGCTTGAAGCTCTCAAAACCTCCCCCGGTTGTGTTTCTATCATGAGATTGACCAGCCAAGCTTCACACAACACACTCACCACGCTTCCTTGGCTTCAACACCAATGAAGGGGTGTGGCCAGTATCTGAATATGGCAAAGATGTCATTGTTGGTTTGGTGGACACTGGTATTTGGCCAGAAAGTGAAAGCTTCAACGACGAGGGAATGACTGAAATTCCTTCAAGATGGAAAGGCCAATGTAAAAGTAGCATCAAATGCAACAAGAAACTCATTGGAGCAAGGTTCTTTAACAAAGGGTTTCTGGCAAAGCTCCCCAACAACACCATAACTGTGAACTCAACACGGGTCACGGGACTCACATCAAGCACTGCAGCTGGGAGTGTTATTGAGGGTGCATCATACTTTGGCTATGCTTCTGGATCTGCCACAGGAATAGCTTCACGTGCGAGAGTAGCCATGTACAAGGCGTTGTGGAAAGGAGCTTACACAACTGATATAATAGCCGCAATCGATAGTGCAATATCAGATGGGGTAGATGTTCTTTCCTTGTCATTTGGCATTGATGTTGCCACGTTATATGAAGACCCTGTTGCTATTGCCACGTTTTCTACAATGGAGAAAGGTGCTTTTGTGTCCACATCAGCAGGAAACGATGGCCCTTCCCTTCGAACTCTGCATAACGGCACACCATGGGTCATAACCGTGGCTGCTGGCACTTTGGACCGTGAGTCCAAATAACTGGCATGTCTCTCTATCATGGAAATTTCTCTTTCAGCAATGTTCCAATTGTTTTCATGGGCTTGTGCGATAAAGTGGAGGAACTGGTCAATGTGAGGAGCAAGGTGTGTGAAGGCAAGAATGGAACTTTCGTTGAACAAGTGGATAATGTGGATCAAGCAAATGTTGTTGCGGCAGTGTTCATATCAAACAGCTCTGACAGTTCGTTTTTCTTAGATAATAGGTTTGCAACTATTGTTGTTTCCCCAATAAAAGGGGAAATTGTGAAAGCTTACATCAAGAGTACTAACTCTGGTGCAGCAAAAGCAAGCATGTCATTTGAGACGGTTTTGGGTGCTAGACCAGCACCAAGTGTGGACTGTGGACTATTACAGTTCCAGAGGGCCTTCAAGTAGCTGTCCATTTGTGTTGAAACCGGACATTACTGCAAAGTGTTTTCACTAACTTCAATTTGTTAAGTGGCACATCCATGTCATGCCCTCATGTTGCTGGTGTGGCAGCATGGTTAAGAGAAGCACACCCTGAATGGAGCATTGCAGCCATTAGGTCAGCCATCATGACAACATTGTTGGAGATGGAATGAACTAAAAGAACAAGTACAATAAAAGAAGAGTTTTCATTATAAATTTCAGAAGAACAAAATATTACAATACTAATTTCTATTAGTATTTTTGATTAATCTCTCTTCAATGTCTCTCATAAGTATTTCAACACTTTCTTCACCACTTTTACTCACACACCTAAAATGTCTAACATACAACACACACATACACACACACATATATATAGATGAACATATAAGAATTCAACTTGAATTTGACAACTTATAATAATCACTACTTTCCACCTTTTGACCAATTTATTTTCCAACTCATATAAGATAATCTTGCCAGCACATTTGGATAACACTACAATTTATCTTGTTCTAGGTTTTTTAAGTTTTCATAAGCTTCTTCAAGTTTTCATAAGCTTCTAGATTGGTGGTAAAGGAATTTAATTTGGATTTGAATTTTTTTGGTGATAGAAAAAAGGTAGAAGCAAAATTATGTTTGAACTCTAACAAATATCGACATATTTGACTACATCATGGGACTCGTCAAAGACATTGTTGATGGTTACAAACCAGTCTCTCCTTTAGCCTTGGGAGCTGGTCATGTCAACCCTAATAGAGCCCTACACCCAAAAGAACATCACCATCATCAAGGGAACCTCTTCAAATGATTGTTCCAAACCCTCTTTGGACCTCAACTACCCTTCTTTTATTGCTTTCTTCAATAGCAACGGTTCAAGTGGGGCACAAGAATTTCATAGAACGGTGACCAATGTTGGGGAGGGGCACATCAAAGGGTACCACGTGAGCGTTATTCCCAAAAAGTTGGTGTTCAAGGAGAAGAACAAGAAGCTGAGTTACAAGTTGACAATTGAAGGTCCAACAAAGAAGAAAGCGGAGAATGTCGCTTTTGGGTATCTCACTTGGACGGAAGTGAAACATGTGGTTAGGAGCCCCATTGTGGTCACCACCCTCAAATTGGATTTGTAGATCAATATGTATATGGTTTCATATGAATCAAGTTAAAAATCTACATCAACTAAACAAATGATCCTCTATGGAAAATAATAATAATTTCTCACCAGACTAAATAGTTTTCGTTGATTCCGGAAACAACGTTGATTATTTATGCTCCAATTATTTTTTTATTATATATATATAAAATAACTGACATGATAAAAAGAAATATATATATATATATATATATATATATATATATGTGTGTGTATATATATGTATATTCTTTTTATCACGCCAGTTATTATATTTACTAATTTTTTTACCTTTTTTCTCCTTCCAATCCAATATATACATACCATTAGAAGATGTGAAAAATCGCCTATGTTTAATATATGAAAATAATTCTAATTGTTTATACATCCCTAGCTATTTTCTACTTAATTCTGACCCTCCTGTTGTTTAATCCTATTAATTAACACACATCGTATTTATCATTTTTTTGTTCTATTTTGTTTGTATCCGTTTGTTCACTCAAGACGTGTGCTTTTTTAAGAACATAAAATAAAATAAATAATCACACATACAAAATTTAGAGCATGTTTCAGTGTGTGGAAGTATTTCTATTTTGTTTTACGTTACAAAAACAAACTGCATACTTGGTTATGCATTAAAATAAAATTTTACTTTTGCCTCCCTTATAAGATGCTTATGTTATACTTTCATCTTCTCTTATTTTAAAATATACACTTTCTTTTTCTTTATGGAAAGATGAATATATGTGTTATACAATTGTTCGTTTTTTTTTTAACAAATTTTGAACATTTATATATTATCAATTTGGTGTTTCAAAGATTAAATAAATTTTTTAGATTAAATTTCAAAGCTAATCATAATAAAGATATTTTTAACTTCATCCTACCTTCTAAAATATTAAAATTTATAATGAGATATTTAAAATTAGGTTCAATTAATTAAGTTTTTCGCCCATATAATTTAGCACATTTTCCTTTTTTGTGCTTACAATTTTCTTTTTCAAAATTGTCTCCGTAAATTCAAAACCTTTCATTAGAGGGATTAAGAATAATAAATAAATAAATTTAAAGGATTAAAAATAAAATAAAAAATTACATAAATTAACTAAAAAAAGTGATCTATGTTTGAAATATAATGTTTAAGCTTAATTAAAAATTAAAGCAAATTACTGCAATATCCGCTAAGATTTTGTTTAATTACACATAATTATATTTTTTTTATTTTTCTATTCTAATAACTCTCTTTAAATTTGAAAATCTTATTCTAATATTTCTTTATATGTTTGAAAATATTACATTGATATTTTTTTAACTTTATATATACTATCACCTTTTACTTGAGAGACAAAATAATAGTGAAGGAAGAAAAAGTACTTATATAATTACACAAAATTTTAAGAGATATTAATGTAATTTATTCTAAAAATTAATATACAATCCCTACACAGAGTATAAACCATAAGTGAACACAGTATAAACCAACAACATCAGATAAGCTCCCCGTCAGAAAAGTAAATGGTTATTATTTATAAGTATGTAAAGCTACATAAATAAACCTTAACCACCTGTGCACATGAAATTCTTACCCTTTAAACCCAACCAACCAACCTATCAACAGTATACTTATGAATCAATGATAGGAACACCAAAATTTGGCCTATTATCTACCCAGAAATAAATGCCAATAATTCCAACAGAGACAAAACCAGATGAAGGTCCACCACTATGTCGTTTTGCATGCACGTGCTTGACCTTAAGACCGTTTGGAAGTAATAAAGATCACCAGTTGTTATGAACAAAGACATGCCCCTGGTGCTGCGCTCCACTGTGAAAAGCGAAAAATGATTATTGTTTTCCATAGATTTCTTTAGTTAATAAGTATGCATTTTTCATCACTTCATATGAGCGTATACAACTGATCTAGAAATCAAATGTGAGGGTGTATGCTTCACATCCGTCCAAGCGAGATACCCAAAAGCGACATTCTTCTCTTTCTTCCTTCTTGGACCTTCAATTCTCAACTTGTAACTCTGCTTGTCGTTCTTCTCCTTGAATACCAACTTTTTGGGAATAACGCTCACGTGATAACCTTTAACGGGTGTAATGCTAGCAACATCGATAGTTTGTCCATCCCTAACATTGGTCACTGTTCTCTGAAATTCTTGTGCTGCCCTTGAACTGTTGCTATTGAAGAAAGCAATAAAAGAAGGGTAGTTGAGGTCCAAATAAGGTTTGGAACAATCATTGTTAGAGGTTCTCGTGATGACGATGATCTTCTTTTGGGTGTAGCCAAGTGCACATAGGAGATTAACATAATCTTGAACTCCAAAATCATACACAAGTCCCGGGTCTAGGGCTCAATTAGAGTTAACATTACCAGCTCCCAAGGCTAAATGAGAGGCTGGTTTGTAATCATCACCAACGTCTTTGATGAGTCCCATGGTATTGTCAAAGATGTCCGATGTTGTCATGATGGCTGATCTAATGGTTGCTGGGCTCCAATCACGATGTGCTCCTCTCAACAATGCTGCCACACCAGCTACGAGGGCATGCCATAGATGTGCCACTTAACAAATTGAAGTTAGTGTAAATATTTTGGAACCCAAACATTGGCGCTGGAACATTTGGAGGCCATGCAGCTAAGATTTTGTACCAGGAGCAGTGATGTCCGGTTTCAACACAAATGGACAACCACTTGAAGGCCCTCTGGAGATGTAATCATCCACACTCGGTGCTTGTCTTGTACCCATAACCGTCTGAAAATACATGCTTGCTTCTGCTGCACCAGAGTTAGCACTGTTTATGTAAGCCTTGACAATTTCCCCGTTTATTGGAGTAACAATAATAGATGCAAATCTATTATCTAAGAAAGACGAACTGTCAGAGCTGTTTGATATGAACACTGCTACCACAACATTTGCTTCATACACATTAGACACTTTACCAATGATATTATCATTCTTGTCCTCACACACCACAATATTGTTCCATGGAAATGGAGTTCAAAGTGCGGAGTGCCCGATGGCCATTTCCTGCTGACACGGACACAAAAACACCTTTCTCCATGGCAGAAAACGTGGCTATAGCAATAGCGTCCTCGTACAAGGCTAGTAGTGGTTCATCAGACCCAATTTAATGACAACGAAAGAACATCAACCCCATCTGATATTGCACTATCAATTGCAGCTATTATTATATCAGATCCGTAGCTATAATAACCAAGGGTAAATAAATAAAAGAAAAGAAAGAAAGTTTAAAAATTTGCTATATTCAGTAAGAAAAAGCGTTAGCGACGGATTTTGCAACGGAAGTAGCGACGAATTTTGCAACGAAAATAGTGACAAATTTTTGTGACGGATTTTCTGGCGCCGTTAGCGCCAGAATGGTGCCAGGAGCGCCATAGGTGCTGGTTTTTGACGCCAGGAGCGCCACAGATGCTGGAAACTAACGCCAGGAGCGCCAGAGTGGTGCCAAGGGCGCCAAATGCACTGGAAAATGGCGCCAAGAGCGCCAAAGTGGCGCCAAGGGCGCGACATGTCGGTTAGGCCACCTATAAAAGGCCAAATCGCGATTTTTTCAGAGAAAACCACTGTTCCTCTTCCTCCTTGAGCCCAGGCAGCCATTATAGCACCTTAAAAGCTTCATATGTCCATTATAAGCCATTAAAACACCTCCTAATCACCTTTAAACCTGATTGGAACCATTTGAAAGCCAAAATCCAGCCTTAATTGTGAGAATTTGTGAGAGAAACCTATTCCCCTGAGGTTTTGGAGAGTTTGAACTGTGGGAGAGGAAAAAGGGAAACCCAGGACACCAGAGCTAGGAGAAAGACTTCTCCAGCCTTTCCTCTATTGATTTGAGGTAAGAAACTCCTGTTTTAACCGTTTAATTTGTGGATTGGGGATTTGATGAATAGTGACCAATTGATTATAGGGCTGGAATTAGGCTTAGGTTCTTTAAAAAAGTGTAGTCAGGAGGTTGTTCTGAGTAACATGGAACTTTGAAATTGAAATTATGATGAAGTTTGAGTCTGGCTTTGGGAAGGAAGAAGGGTGTGTAAATGGAAGGTACTGTGGCCTGAATTAACTTAAGTACCTTTACAAAAGTTATTCATGAGGCCAAATAATCGGTGAAAATGTGTTAAATATGTGTTTTGACTGAGTTGAACCCATGTGGGTTCTTGATATTGATAAGCCTTGAATTGAGCTGCACAGAGTTCTAAAGGGACTCTGAGGCCTTAGTTAAGCCTGAGGCAGACCATTGAGGGTCAATGTATAGCCTAGTAAAAGTTGGGTTAAGATAAAGCTTAAGTTAGAAGACATGTATTGATTATGAGTGGAAGGGTGTTTCCTTCCATATAAACGGTTGAATGCCGATTCTGATGGTTTGATTCATGCCTACTGTAGGGCGTAACGTGCATACTGCTGGTAGAGATCACCCAGAGACTAGGGGAACTGATTCTGAGCTACGACCAGGTAAACTTAGTGTTTTCAGTGATTGTTTCCCTGCTTGTGTTTCACTACACCCAGTATGGGTGATTGCTTGATATGACTTGTATTCTAATGTGTTATGATGTTGTGGTACTGAATTGTACTGATTATTGATGAAATGGTTTGATGATGGCTGGCAACTGCATGCTAGCTAAACCCTGAGATGGGGTGTATTGATTTTGAGTACACTGAGTTAGTGTATATTATGATGATTATATTGAATACACTAGTATAGTGTATGGTTGCATGAACTTTGTTCTGAGCTGATTGTGATGTGATTGCTTGAAATTTACTGGCCAGTAGGATGTGGTACTATGGACCCCTTGGGAATGTGCCCTTAAGTGGATGATCTCCCCTGGGATAATCCATAGGCGTCCATGTAAACCCTAAGTAGATGTGCCTTTAAGTAGATGATCCTATTCAGGTATTGGGCGACAAGTCCTGGGTAGATGTGCCTTTCAGTAGATGATCCTACCTGGGCATGTGTTGAGCGAGTCCTGAATAGATGTGCCATTCAGTGGATGATCCTATTCAGGCAATGTGTGTTGATTAGATGCTTGTATTGTGTTGTTATTTGCATGTAACAAATTTTGGTCAGCCGAGAAGGCTGTTAATCTAATGAGAATTCTGTTTAATTATGTGATCTATATATATATATATATGTATATATGTTGTGATATTGGGAAGTGAACCAGGGAGAAGGAAACCTCTGAAAACCCTGAGTTTACGGAGATAATTATCTCACTCCGATTTGGGGATTATGTTGCAGGAACAAAGGCTGCAGTTACTGAGAGATTCCAGGGCAAGAGGCCTGAGCTGGGATAGAGTGAAGAAAACCCTAGGTTTAGATGACCGAGCTTGTTAGCTCAGATTTTGTCTTTTTATCTGTATTTTGAATCCTAGGGAACATTTGTATAGTTTTGAAAATTATGTACCATGTATATTACAGAGATTCACCATATATGTATAAAAGTGTATATTATACTTGATTCAAGCTTCCTTAAATGTTTATTTTCATACTTGCTGCGTTGTTGTGATATTGTATAATGTTAATACGCCGGGTGCACACGGGGTGTTACAGTAGGCACCAGCTTCTTCTCCCCAGAAGACCTTGTACATTGCTACTCTCACAATTTAAGCTATTTCCCTTGCTGTTCCATTGGCATATCCGAAGTATGACAAACCCTCAACAACGCTCCCCAGCTGCGGTACTTGATGTGTGAGTCCCGTGACCATCAGTGTCATGTGTTGAATTCGCAGCTATGGTGATGTTGGGGCTATTTGCCAGCAACCCTTTGTTAAAGAACCTTGCTCCAATGAGTTTCTTGTTGCATCTGATTGTACTTTCACATTGGCCTTTCCATCGCGAAGGAATTTTACTCATTCCCTCATCTTTGAAGCTTTCACTTTCTGGCCAAATACCACTGTCCACCAAACCAATGATGACATCTTCGCCAAATTCAGACACTGGTCGTGCCCCTACTACGGCATCGAGGCCAAGGAAATGTGGTGAGTGTATTGTATCAAGCTTGACTGGTAATCTCGCATGCAAGAAACGTAACCGGGGGATGGAGGTTTTGAGAGCTTCAAGCTCTTTAGGTGACAGGTTTGCACTGAAACCATTCATGACATTGGTGTAGGAGTAAATCAGTTTGGAAGCAGCGGTGTTAAGGTTGTTGTCATTGGTGGTAAGTGAAAGTTGAGCATTGTCTAATGCCGAGGAAATAGTGGACAGATACCAGCTGTGTTGGGTGGAGAATGATTTGGGCATGGCTGATAAGTCCATATATGGATGATATAATTCTCAGACTGAGCCAACGTGGAAATTGTGATGTAGAAGAAGCAAAGACAGAGACAGATATGAGTAGCCATGATTGGATTCATGAGAATGGCTAGAGTAAAAGTGATGTTTAATAGAACACTCTGCATGCGATCTTTATTCTTCATGCTCACTGTTATCCATACCCTATATACTGTATGTAAATTAAACATTCAATATTTTATTTTTCCTATCAGTCGCAATGTATTAATGAATAACATGACATAACGTGATAAAATTATAAAATCTTACTAAATTGTCTATATTCTCCATATTTTTAAAATCAGGCCTGGTGGTTAGAAGCTAGAAATTGATGATAGGCTTATTGAAAACGAGAATGTTACAAAGTATTTGAGAGAAATGGAGGAGGAGACAATATTTGAAAGAAGGTTAACTTTTATTACTTGAGAAATACTTTTGTTTTGGTTTGATTTACAAACAATAATTTTTCCATTTTTATAGGTTATAAGGGAGAGTTCTAAATACATAAAAAAAAAATTTCCACACACCTTAAGGAAGAGTTGTACACATTTTTTCCAACTATTTAATTCTACACACTTTTTTCAATTACTTATTAAATATTATTTTTACTTATCTTTACACTTCTCTAATTATTTTTATTTAAATAGGCCTACACTTGATTAATGTACTAAATCAAATTTACATTATTCAACAAGGCTATTGAAGCTTCATTTTGATATGGTGAAGGCTTAGGCACATATATGTCAATATCGTCATTAATTTATCAGGTCCTTTATTACGTTTTATATATAGTCACCTCAAATAAACAAATCTGCTTTAGTATCTTTCTATTTTAAGCTAACTGAAATGAATAAATAAATGAAATGTGGCTAAATGCATGCATCTATCTTCACTTAAGGACTTTGCGCTATGGGGTGATATGTATGATGAATAATGTTCTTAACTGATCCAGTGAATTGGAAAAACACGCCAAAATGTTTTGGGTCATTTCCGTTTTTGATACGGTAACCACAAACTAAGGTAGGAACCTGCACGAAAATTACATGCTCATTTCTTTATGTCTTCTTTATTTACTTCACGCATTTAATTACACAGCCTTTTCAAGTCAGTACAGAGTGAGATATATTGTTCGACTATGATCACATGGTGAGACTGGGCTTTGGATGTTGACTTTTTTTTCTTTCTTTTTTTCTCAAAACTTAACATTAAGTTTGCACAGGAGAAATAGAGGGAAAAAATAAAATTAAATAGAAAGAAGTAGGAAAAAGGAGAAAACAAATAAAATTTTAAGTTATTTGGATCAAGAGAAAAAACTATATTAAATGAAATTGTTACCCTTATAATATAATAATAAAAAATTGACAAAGAGGTATATTGCCAATTTGAATTACGTTCTCTTCCATGTTTTCTTCCCTACATTGCAGTTAAACTATTTTGCATGAGTCCCATATATATAATTTTCTCTCTCGTGACTATATGTTCACACTTTCTGAATGATCAGTGAAAAGTAATTGAAGTTAATTAATTTTTTTTTTACAAACTGCACCTTCTAAACGATGGATAGGAGAGTAAGGGTTCATTATTGTCATTACCATACTTTCTAATTAAATAATAATTTATATTATCGTGTGTATAGAAGTGTTTAGTATTTTATTTTTATAATAATCTAGCCTTTATACTCGTGCACACCCTATCCTTTTATATTGATATATATTTTACAATCCGTTGATGAAATATATATACATAATAAAAGATACATACATAAAATATAGACAATATTGTACTATTGTAAAACAAATTAGGTAATTATAAATAATATCAATAACAATTATATAAAAAAATACTGTTTCAAGTTTCTATGGAAACAAAATGAAAACATATATGTGAAAATAATATTGTCATATAACAAACGAAAAATAGTATGTTTAAAAATATAACAGACTTTGATTAAATTACTATTTTTTTTATAAACCACAATTGAAATGGTACGTATTTGAAACAATTACATCATTATGTATTAGATTCTTTAAGATGCTATTGTTAGTAACTCTTGATGCATACGACAACATATATCTACTAAGAGAGAAAACGGTTTGGAATATAAAAAACTATATATTATAATATTTTTTATACCATTTTAATGATTTTCTCTGAAATATAATTTATTGTTAATCTTGACGTTTATTAATTAAGACGAGATAAAGATAATTATTTGTGGAATTAATTTTTCATTTTTCATAATTTTAAAGATACGCATGTGCTTAATATTTTTTTTACTACTACTATAATACCAACACATCAGTTGCTTATATTGTCGAATGAAAACTAAGTAAAGAAAAACAGTTACTAATGCTCGATTTTCTCCAGACAATTAAAATGAAGTATCAAAAAATGGCCAAAACATAAAAAAGAAATGACAAAGAAATACTAAAAAAATTAAAAATTAAAATATTCAATAAAATGTTTTTTTTCTTTTAGTTTGAACTAATAATTAAAAAAATTTAAAATATATTTCTCTCCCACTACTAAGGGTGAGCAAGATGAACTGGCCGGACCTGAAACCGAAAAAAATTTACATTACTGGTGGTTTCATGCGGGTCAAAAGGTTGGGCGTACAGGTCAGGAAAACTATTTAGGATGGTTAGATTTGATCAGAAATGATGTTGATTGCACGATCTGTCAATGACCCGACCCGACTTGCTTGTAATTGATTAAAACAAAAACATAAAGTTAGGCTACAAGGCCCATTCGTTCGACTAAGCCCAAATGTCTCCATTCTCGAAAACAACACACTACTCAAGTATAATTGTCTCAATGGAGATACACGACTCAATTGCTTAACCTTAAAACCTACTAACAATCTCACAGTCACACTTAGTCATTCACGATAGAAGTCCTAATTAAGGCTAAGAGCTTTATGTGGCAGCTCTTGCATGGTTCATACTCATGCCAACCCACCCGCCAAATTAAGATTTGCTTAAACCGAGATCCTATCAAACCAAAGGTCGTCTCGAACTCTCGATCAAAAACAAGAGTCTGTGAAATGCAATTGACGAGTTAGGTCAAGATGAGTTTTTTTGTCCCAAACTGACCGACCCGTCCCAATGCACATCCCTCCCTACTCACTACATATTTACATGCACACAGAAGTTTCATACGCACAAATAATCACATTCCCAAAAAAGACGAGAAAGGAAGCTCTCCTTTATAACTCACGTATTAGCAGGAGGCACACGTTTGGCCCAAAACCTCATTTCTTTCACACATTCTCTCTCACTCAACAATTTCTGCTCACCCTGTACGACTCCAGCGACATTATATTATTATTATAATACCACGCCTCCCATGCAAGGGAGCAATACAAATAGTATTAAAATATCACGTGTCAAACAGTCGACTTCAAGAGCAGATATATTAGTTTTTTTTTTCCATATACATCAACTCCTTTTAATTATTTCTCAATCTACACTGCTTCAAATTTTATTTTCCAAAATACACCTATTTTTCTTTTAAGTTAAAAAGTTGGATTTTTCCAACCCGACTTACCAAGGTGATTTGTTTAAATATTTTTCTAATTTCTTTTAATTTTTTAAAATTTAAATATTTTTTATTTAATAATGTATTAATAGTCTTAAAATAAAAAAAGCAAAGTGATTTAAAAATATATATTAATTAAAAACACAGTGAATATATAATTATCACATCTTAGTTATATTGTATGAAGAAATTAAAATACTTAAATAATAGAATATACTAACAATTGGAGAGACATATAAAAAACGGAACATACTAATAATAACAATTGAAACACATACTAACATGTATAAATTGATCATTGATTAGTTGAAGGGTGTTGTACATTCTACTCTTTAGTGTTTTGAAAGAACGTTATTAGGAACTCGCATTGGTATTGGAGTAAGACATTGAAAATAAACACTTGTTTGGTTGTGTTTGATTGATCCATTTGAAAAAATGAATGCTAATTTCGAGTTAGCAATGGTTTGAGTGCTTGTTTCTTCCAAGAATTCCATAATACATGGAGCTTAAGCGCATGCAATTTAAAGACGCATAAGAATTGAATTATCAAAAGTATCATAGGTCAGTACACTTGTCTCGCTCCAATGCTCGGACATGATCATAAACAACTCGACAAACACGTCATATCGCAAATCATTCAACCCATTGTCAAAACAAACCCAACAGTCTCCATCAAAACGTTCATGAATTATACTACATCTTACAAAAAGACATGGTTAGCAAAACAAAGAGCGTTGGAGATGATTCATGGAAAATGGGAAGAATCATATGCCAAGTTGTCAAAAGTCTTGGGAGCTTTGCAATTGTGCCTTCTTGGGACTATGGTCGTTGCTCAAACAAAATCGGTGTTTGAAGAGGGAGAAATAGTACCTGGCAAAACAATTCTTAAATGTATCTTTTGGTCGAGGGCGAACCTTGGCACATCGGTAAAGTTGTGTCTTGGTGACTTGTTGGTCATGGGTTTGAATCTGGAAACAGCCTCTTTGCATATGCAAGGGTAAAGCTGCGTACAATATCCCTCCCCCTTAACTGCGCATAGCGTGGAGCCTTCGGGCATTGGGATACGTAGTAAAAAAAAAGTATCTTTTGGTCATTCAGTCCATGCATTAATGAGTTTGCATTCTGCAAATTCATCGTACAAGTAGATGGTATATGGCTTAATTTATAAGAAGTATATTAACATATTATTGATAGTTACAACACAAGATGGTCCTAACTATATCTTCCCAATTGCCTACACCATTGTAGAAAGGGAAACAACTTCAGCGTGGAGATTATTCCTAAAAAATTTGAGAAGACATGTTATTCCACAAAGTAACATTTCTCTTATTTCAGATAGATACCCTTCAATTATAAGTACCTACAACAACCCATGTAACTTATGGGTTGGGGATACATCCCATTTCTTCTGCCTACACCACATTGCACATAATTTTCTTTGTGATAACCAGAATTGCAAACATTTGAAGAAACCACTCATGCAGGTTGATGAGAATCTTTAATATTTTTTTTGTTAAACTATATTTTAATTCAAATTTCATAACATATTAAATTGATTAAATATTTATAGGGTACGCATATACGGAAAAGATGGATTGGCAGCATCTAGGGGATATCTGTGGGAATAAGACAGGTGCAATTGATTGGCTTGATCAGTTACCCAAAAAATATTGGGTATAATACTTCGATGAGGGAAAACGTTGGGGACATACGACTACAAATTTGTCTGAGTCAGTCAATTATATGTTCAAAGGCATAAGATATTTGCCAATGTCCTCGTTGGTTGAGGAGACGTACTTCAAGACCACGAAACTTTTTGCTATTAAAGACTGACAAACCCAGGCAATGATCAATTTCTTGGCTCGCAGTATTTCGAAGTCGTCTTTGAGGCAATAAATAACAGTTAGTAAAAATCAAATATACTCATTGTTAATGAATTCGACAGATACAACTATACACATTTACGGTAACAAAGACCCAAACCCCTCTTGAAACTCCCAGACCACCTGGAAGGTTTATGGTCATGTTACAATACCAAAATTGTGATTGTGCTGAATATCAAGCTAAACTCTCACCGTGTTCTCATGTAATTGTTGCATGTAAATATGTCAATATTGATCTCATGAACTATGTATCGCTGCTATTTACTTTACAAAATATATTCCACTTTTCCGACAACTTCTTTGGATTACTGTCACACGAATTAATGTGGCAAAAATATGAAGGAGATAAGTGAGGTCCTAATCCAAGGAGAAGGAAGAGTACAAATGGTTATCCGATTTCAAATCACATTTCTACTAAAATGGACGAAGAAATTGAACGAGATACGAGAAAAAAAATATGCATGGAATCTGCCGACATCAATTCCATAACAAAAATAAATTGTCCCAACATACTTTCATCTTCAACTTTTCCTTAGACAAATATTATTGTTCATGTATTTTATTTATGATGTATTATGATATAAATAAATTATTGTACCAAAAATATCATCATTTTTTTAAAATTAATTAATATAAAAAATTATATTTAATAAAAAAACATTTAAAAAAATTAAAAATCATTTTAAAAAAACCACCAGTTGGAAAGTCGATTTCTTAAATTAAAAAAAACATGTGTATTTTGGAAATAAAATTGGTAGTATAAATTGAAAAATAATTAAAGGAAGTGGTGTATTTTAGAAAGAAAAAAAACTTATATATTATCCACATATCCTGCGAGATAACGCACGTGCACTAAAACAGAGATAGATCAAGATAACGTATTGGGTAAAAATAATCTTTCTCTCTCTCTTAGTGGACTGCAGGCACATCTATATATAATAAGCCTTCATGTTCATGATTTTGTAATTAATGTAGAGAACCAACCATGGGTCATTACTCAATTCATCAGCTTGTGGCCATAGTCTCATTATTTATCGTTTTGCTTCCAAATATCCATGGGTGGGGAGACGATGGGCATATCATTGTTTGCAAGATTGCACAGGTGCGTCTAGCTAGCTAGCTACCTTATTTGTTTAATTTTCAACATGCATGTGCCAAGTGTCACTTACGTACCCTCTTTCTTTACTGCAGGCTCGCCTCAATGAAGCAGCTGCAGAGGCTGTGAAGAAACTGCTGCCAATATCCGCAGGAAATGATTTGTCCACAAAGTGTTCTTGGGCAGATCATGTTCATCATATTTACCCTTGGGCCTCTGCTTTGCACTATGCAAATACCCCAGATGCCCTCTGCAGTTACAAAAACAGCAGTAAGTTCCAATTATTAATTAATGAATTGTGATTGCTTTCAATAGCTTCGTGGAGTCATTTTAGGCCTTCAATTAAATATGTAACATATAACAATTAAAATCTAAAACCGTGCTAGTATTACTATGATTGAAAAACGTCAATTTACTACGTACCGGACACGCTGTTGGACAATAATACACAACAAACATATGAAGTACACGACTCTTTTAATTACACGTTACAATGTGAGGCCTTGACGTGGACCCACAGTTACCTTATGTTGTACTATAAACCAAACATGCTTGCGTGTAAGGCATCTTCTTATTAATGGTAAAGACGAGAATATAAAAGTTAATAAATTATTTTAAAAAACGACGTGACTTTATTTGCTTGAGATATGAAATTATACTATAAACCAAACATGCTTGCGTGCAAGACATCTTCATATGAATGGTAAAGATGAGAATATAAAAGTTATATATTATTTTAAAAAACCCATGTGACTTCAGTCTTGCTACTTTTTCATTTGTTATTTTTTTTGAGATATGAGATATTATCGAGGGAAATAAAGCAATTTTTAATTAAATATTTTATAAAAAAAACTGTTTGTCAATTTATGCATATGGACGTCACATTTTATTTCCATTAAGTTTTGGATGAAAGGCGAGGGTCTTAATTTTAGCAATTGGAAACTAAGGGAATCAAATAGTAGCTAGATCAAAATAACTAAAAACACACATAAGTATGAAAAAATAAAAATTCAATTAAGCTCACAATTAAAAACTCTCAATCGGGAAAAGCTATTAGTTTTTTATTTTGTTTTTTTATTTTGTTGTGATGGAAAAGCTATAATTAAGTAGCATTCTCATTATCCTTTAGAAGATATAAGAACTTTAATTAGTGTGCCATTTGAATTTTTTCCCCTTATTTGGATATTACCACACTTATTTTGTAAAATGTAGCCTGGCTCGTGGTATTTGTACAAACCATAAAATCCATTGAACAGTATTATTTGTAAATAATTTGTAAGAACTTAAGAATTCTTCTTACCATATCCCAACTAATTAACGTTTATGTTTATTAACATTTGGCTAATTAGTTGAATGATATGTGATAACATATTGTGGTGTGGTACTAACTTCTTGTCTGAACATTCAGGGGATTGCGTAGATTACAAAAAAGGAATTAAGGGGCGATGTGTTGTGGCTGCGATTAACAATTACACAACGCAGCTCCTTGAATATGGCAGTGGCACTAAATCTAGATGTAAATCCTTGTTTCAAACTACTAATTCCTGTGATACCCCATGCATATTTTTTTTGCGGACTAACATAAATTCTTCTTTGGTAATGGTAACATGCATAACGATGATATATCAGATAACCTCACGCAATCTCTATTCTTCCTTTCACATTTTATGGGGGACGTCCATCAGGTATATGCATTTATACAAGCGCCAAAGCTGGATCATCTGAATTTTCATTCTGGTTAACCATCATATATATATGTAATGGCTTTCTGTACAATATTCTTAATCTGCAGCCTCTACATTGTGGCTTTCTCTCGGACAATGGAGGCAATGCAATTACTGTTCGCTGGTACAAAAGGAAGCAAAATCTCCACCATGTAAGTGATCAATTGTTCTTCATGGATTCATAGATCGACACCGTTAGATGAAGATCAGACGATGGTTTAAAAATCTCGAATATGAGCATTTTAAAATCTGATTTATTGAGATAAAAAAAATGAGTCCTTATATATTATTAACTGGATGAGGGCTTGCATTAAAACTTTCCAAAGTCTGGGAGTTTAACTGCTATTTTGTATACGGTATTTCTGGTACCTTCAATTACATATATATAATAATGTTTTTGTTGATCCAAGAAAAAAAAAACGACAATATACCTTCATATACATACAGGTTTGGGATAGTACCATACTTCAGACAGAAGTCGACAAATTTTATGACTCTGACATGGACGAGTTCATCGATGCACTTCAACAGAATATTACGGTATTGTATAATTTTTTTTAATCATCAACCTAATTAAGGATATTACTTGTGAAGTTTGATGTTATCTTCAACTTTCTTTTTAATCTAAATAAACAGAAAGTGTGGGCCGATCAAGTAGAAGAATGGGAGAATTGCGGTGATAAAGACGTTCCATGCCCAGCTACGTATGTCCCATTGTTATTAATAATATTTCATTTTTCCAAATACAAATTATTTCTATAATGTTTCAAATGGGAATATAATTTTAATTTGTTTTGCGAGTTTTAACTTTGTTATCTTTCAATTTTCTTGGTAAGATTTTTATTATAAATACAATACATAAATTTTCATAATAGTATTAAAATAATCCTTTAGCGTATAAAAATATAATATCCTTCTCTGATGTTGAAAATAGTGGCATCCATCATATCCCATGCTTAAAAATGAGTTCTTTATTTAAATATCAAAAACCTATAATTAGAAAAATAACAGAACCAGCTTCTTTAGTTATCTCTGATTATTATTCATAGCATACATATATACTTAACTTGGGTAATTTTTTTATTTTAGATATGCATCTGAAAGTACCATAGATGCCTGTAAATGGGCGTATAAAGATGCCACGGAAGGATCCGTACTAAATGGTAACCTTTAAGAGCTATGATAGTTAAGACAATTTATTTAACATTTTCTCACTATACTTTGAAAAATACTCTCCAGATGATTACTTCCTGTCACGTTTGCCAATAGTCAATATGCGGTTAGCTCAAGCAGGAGTTCGATTGGCTACAATTCTTAATCGTGTTTTTGAGAAAAAGTTGGCAATGTCCATCTAGTTTATTGGAAGAGAATGAGTCGACAATTTGCTTAATTAATAAAAAATAATAAAGTGTCGACTAAATTGTAAGCTTAATTAATATTGCTCTAGGCTTTGTGATTTGAGTAAAATGTTGATGTAAACGAATAAAGAAAATAAAGTCAGGGAGTGAAGTCAGTAGTATGCTAGGTGATGAGGTATTTGAATAATTTGCAAGGCTAACAGATTAGAGATCCATGCTTTCAAGTTTCTATGTACCAAATAAAAGAAAATAGTGTTCCTGCGTTGATTTCTCGTGCATGGGCAAAATTTTCAACCTTCAAAATATAGATTGTGTCCCTCGATCAAGTTTCTAGTCCCCAAAAGAACTTCCTAGTAGCTATGATACTAATATTTCTATGCTACGCTATTTCGAATGGTGTTTCAGATATAGATTGTAAACTGTTGAACTAAAAGAAAATACAGTAAATAAAACTGTAAAGGAAAGCTTTAAAGGGCCATAGATAAATGAAAAATAAGAGAAATTTCATTTATTTGATCATGGACCCTTTTTACATTTCGAATTCCCATATTTATAAGACTATAAGTGCAAGTTGTTTCATCAAAGATAAACCACCCAACTCCAACTTTTGTAGGGGGTGATTTACCCGTGCTAAACTGCTCTTCTTACCACTTAATGCATGTCTTGGATTAAATTTTGCAAATATAAATGTGAAGTAATAGTTGGTAGCTCAAGTTTGATAAAAAAGAGAGTTTAAGTACTAGATATTTTTGTTCAAAAGTATGTTGATAAAATGAAATTTGTTTGAATAATACTGATTAAAAGTAATTTTTCCTTGATGTTGCTATTGGATAAATATTTTCAACGAAAATGAGTTTTCAAAACGAACCCCCAAGTAACTTCCACATAAAACTCTAGAGTGAAACGCCGGTCAAGAAATGACTTTTGGAGACGATCAAACAATATGTTTGAGTATCAAAAAATATCTTTGAAGATACCAAACGGTGAACCAAATTGAAGAACCATGCATGGGTGGAACTAGTCGATTACTATTGGCTAAATTAGTCGTCAGTCACCAAAAATGACCCTACTCTGATGGCTAACATTTTTAGTGTTAACATAGTTATATACAAATGTAAATATATCGACTAAGATAAATAGTTTTTCATATATTTAAAGAAAAACATTATTAGCGTTCATCTTCTGTCTAATCTATATCAAGTCAAATGAAAAAATAGTTATTTATTTATCACAAAATATACCTTTTAACATACATTTTTCACTTGATACATTTGAAAAGTTTTTCTTCATCCCAATATTGATCTAGAAATTGGAGTTGATGGTGGTGTGACAATAGGACTCCTCACCACATGCTTCATGTCCGTCCAAGTAAGATACCCAAAACCCTCGATCCTTGGACCTTCTATCCTTAACTTGTAACTTAGCTTCTCGCTCTTCTTCTTGAACGCCAACTTGCTTGGAATGACAACGCTAGCAGTATAGAATGTTTGTTCCTCCCCAACATTGGTCACTGTTCTCTGAAATTCCAAGTTAAAATCGGCATGATATAATTTTCTTTGGAAGGAAATAGCCTGAAGAATATATATATATATATATATATATATATATATATATATATCTTTGAATTATAAATATTTGTTGATAAAGGTAACGATAATAATAAAAAGGTGTGTAAAGTGTTGCCCATTATTTATGCTGTTACTTGTTCCCATTCGACTGTGTTCATTTTACAGAAAGTACTATTTACACTTCCCATTTTTTCTTTTGCACTCCCTTATATATATTTTTCCAACAATACCCTAGAAATACATGGTATCGACCAAATCAAGACCAAAAATTTTGAAGTTGAAAATATTCTCTTCCCTATGATCAAAGTTTGAAACCCTGAGGGGTCCTCAACAAGAGAAACATTGGCATTTAGGAAATTGAGCAAGGTCATTTTGGCATTGTCGGAGTGCGGGTGGGAATGAAGGGAGTATGAAACATTGTTTTGAGCTAACATCGCCTAGTATTAACGGGAAGTATTTTTTTAGAAAAAAGTTTGGCTTGTGTGGGAGGTGAATGAAAGGCAAGGAGCGATCTTAGTTGGTTGGTTGAGAAGAGCTATGACTTTTGCGGTGTTGATGGAGTTGCAGATTTGGATTTGTGGAGTTAGGGTGAAATTTTGTTTGGGGGATATTCTTCGATGAGGTCGTGGGAAAGAAACTCAGGGGAGTGCATTTTTCTGGATATTTAAAGGAGAGTGTATTACTAGAAAAGGGGACTGCGCATAACAATTATCTCCTTCTACTAATACTGGTGTATCGCCCAGTTGCATCACCAGCTCAACGCAAGCCTTGACTTGCATTCACCCATCCTTCAACTCTGTCAAGGGACGGTCCAGAGGCCCAGCACGGTCCAAGATTATATATCGAGCTCACCACTATGCATATTTCTTTCCTAAGAGTGAACTTGCTACAACAATTTCTAAAACTATGTTAATATTTAAGTTTTCCAGAGTCAGTTATTGTTTTGAGAATAAACAAAAACACGTTTATGTTCAGAACACATATTATTAATAATAAATGCTAAAAATTAATGATTTTCCTAAAATTTCAAGTTTTGCAAGAAAAGTACTTACAAAATTAAAATCCACAAGAAGAATAACTGTGGATTTTAAATTCATGAAAAAATAAATTTAAATTTAAATTCTGAAGGAAAATTACTTGCTGAATTTAAATTCTTCAAGAAAATTATTCGCAAACTTAATATTCACCAAAAAATTACTTACAAATAAATTATCTGTGAAATTTCTTGCAGATTTTTTAGTAAAACTTTATTTCTAGACACACCACTTTTTATGTGAAAATTTTTGCCCCAGAAATTGTTGTATTTGTCTAGAAAAATCCGAAAGAAAATGAATTATCTAATAAGGTATTATAAACCCAAGTATAGGAAATTCACAGGTAATCAGTAATAAGAAAAATTCTAGAAGATATAGCAAAAGTATAAATCACAACGAGACAAGATAAACGGTGAAAAAATTCTTCGTATAAAATACATGCATTGTTGTTGTACTTAACAGTTAACATTATTGTTAAAAAATTTCCAAAGAAAAATTGTTATTATTATGAGAAACGATGAACAATTATCTAAGAACATTTCATCTATAAATATATTATTTCCACTTCAAACATATGGAAATCATTTATCCATCACAAAATTGATCTATATGGAAGTTGAATTTGAGGGTGACTGATTGGTGACCACAATAGGGCTCCTCACCACATGCTTCACGTCCGTCCAGGTGAGATACCCGAAACCTTCGATCCTAGGACCTTCTATCCTTAAATTGTAACTTAGCTTCTCCTTCTTCTCCTTGAAGACCAATTTGCTTGGAATGACGCTGACATTAAACCCTTTATGAATGTAACACTGGCAGTATAGATTGTTCGTCCCCCCCCCCAACATTGGTCACCGTTCTCTGAAACTCCCAATTAGTTACCCTTGAATTGTTAGAAGAACCGCTGCCACTGAAGAGAGCAATGAAAGAAGGGTAGTTGAGATCCAGGGAATGTCTGGAACAATTATACGAAGAGGATCTAGTGATGGTTGTGATGTTTTGTGGAGTGAAGTTCAAAGCACAGAGAAGATTGACATAATCTTGAACTCCTAAATCGTAAACAAGTCCAGGATCAAGGGCTTTGTTGGGGTTTACATGACCAGATCCCATGGCTAAAGGAGAGGCTGGTTTTTAATCAGTAGCTGTTGGAGTACAAGTGTGAGTTAAAGTCCCACATCGGATAGAAATAAAAAAGTTGAACACCATATAAGTGAGGAGAAGACCCATAAACCTAAGCCTTAAGATTTTGGGTTAAGGTTTGGTGTCTAATTCACTTATATGGTTACTCAGGTGTAAATCTCCCCGATAGCCTTAAGGTATCCCAACAGTAGCAATGTCCTTGATGAGTTCCTTAGTATTGTCGAATATGTCCGATGTTGTCATAATGGCTGACCTAATTGCTGCAGGGCTCCAACCAGGATGTGCTCCTCTTAGCAGTGCTGCCACACCTTCCACGTGAGGGCATGCCATTGATGTGCCAGTTAAAAAATTGAAGTTACTGTAAAGTTTTTGGGACCCAAACAATGCCAGTGGAACATTTGGAGGATATGCAGCTAAGATTGATGTCTGGTTTCAACACAAATGGACAACTACTTGAAGGCCCTCTGGAGCTGTAAAGATCCACACTCGGTGCTGGTTTAATATCTAAAGCTGTTACCTTAAAAGACACGCTTGCTTTTGCACCAGAGTTAGAACTCTTGATGTAAGCTTTGACAGTTTCTCTATTGCCCGGGTTAATAAGGATGGCTGCAGAACCATTCGCTAGGAAAAACGACGTATCAGTGCTACTTGATATGAACACTGCTCCGGCAACATTTGACAATCCAACATCAGACACTAGATCAAAAAGGGTTCCTTTCTTATCTTCACAGACCACAATCTTGCCACTCGCACTGGCAAGATCCTTCAAATTGTCACACAAGTCGAGAAAAACAATAGGAACTTGGTGTGCGGAAGTTTCCTAGGTAGAGTGAAATGCCAGATATGTTGACTCCATTGCCAAGAGCAACAGTCCCTTGAAATTCACGATCCAAAGTGCCAGCAGCCACATTTATGACCCATGGTATTCCATTATGAAGGGTTCCACGTTCAGGACCAGCATTTCCTGCTGACGTGGACACAAAAATGCTTCTCTCCATGGCTGCAAATGTTGCTATAGCAACAGGGTCATTGTACAAAGGTACATCATCAAAGCCAATTGATAAGGAAAGAACATCAACCCCATCAGATATTGCACTATCAATTGCGGCTATTACATCAGATGAGTAAAGTTGAACATTCCACGCGGCCTTGTACATGGCTATTCTCGCCATTGAAGCTACTCCTTTCGCTGTTCCATTGGCGTAGCCAAAGAATGATGCATTCTCAACTTGGCTCCCAGCTGCAGTGCTTGATGTGTGGGTCCCGTGACCTTCTGTGTCTCGAGTTGAGTTCTCAACTGTTGGGGGATTAGGGTATTTGGCAACTAACCCTCTGTTAAAGAACTGAGCTCCAATGAGTTTCTTGTTGCATTTGATGCTACTTTCACATTGGCCTTTCCATTGTGAAGGAATTTCAGTCATCCCCTCATCTTTTAAGCTTTCACTCTCTGGCCAAACTCCACTGTCCACCAATCCAACAATGACATCTTCACCAAATTCCGAAGCAGGCCATGCCCCTATTTTGGAATTGAGGCCAAGGAATTGGGGCGAGTGTGTGGTGTCAATCTTGGCTTGGAGATCTCGGGTGGAAGAAATGTAACCCGGGGAGGTTTTGAAGGCTTCAAGTTCCTTAGGTGACAAATTTGCACTAAAACCATTCATGACGTTGGTGTAGGTATAAATCAGCTTAGAAGAAGCGGTGTTGAGAATATTGTCATTGATGGTAACATGAGCATTTTCTAATGCAGAAGAAAGAGTGGACAGATACCAATTGTGTTTGGTGGAGAATGGTTTGGGCATCGATGATGTGTCCATGTGGATGATATAATTTTCAGATTGAGCCAATATTGTGGTGACGAGTTGAAGGACTGTGATGTAAGTAGAAACAGACACGAATATTGGTAGCCATGATTGAAGGGTATTTTTGAATGAATATGGATGGGAAATTGGCCATGACTGGAATTTATATACTGAACTTGAATCAATATTCCTTATCTCGAGTGGAAGACTTTTAAGAACTAACTAAATATATTAAAATGGAACTGTTTTTAAAAATATTATTGGATTATTATCTGGTCAACTCGTCAGTTTAACCACTAAACTTAGGTCACGTCATTTTTGTTTTTCAAAACTTGCCAGTTTGACCACTACATTTCAAGTCAAGTTAGGAATCGAAAAAATAGTAATGTTATATGTAATTTATTTAAAGTTATAATACTGATGAATTAAGAAAAATGTCTGTTACACTCAACTGAATATTTTTTTCAAACATACCCTTGTTCGTCAACAGTTCCTTGTTGTATATATAGTGAGAGAACAATATGTCTAATTTGATATTCCTTTGTCATGGAGAATTTTGACAGTATATAATGGAGTTGAAATTTATTGTGTTACTTTTTAATGAACAATCCATGTTAAAAGTATTTCCATTTAACAATAAGACTACTACAACATAATCTTCATATTTATACTTTTGGCTAGGTAATATAGAGATAAAATATATTTATAAATTTATCTTTTAACTTTTATTTTTTCTTTGTGACATTTGTATCATTTAATGAGTAGTCAACTGTATTTATGTTTTATATTTTATTTATTCTGATACTTTAATTAAATTAATTAATAGAATACAAAAATAAGATAAATACCAAAATTATGAGTATTCTTTATATAAGAGTAAGAGATGCTTATAAATTTATCTTTTTTTAATCTTTTATTTGTAAAACATCTATATAATTTAATAGTCAACTATATTTATATTTTATTTATAATTTCTTCTGAGACATCAAGTAAATGATTACTTAAAAAAAGATCTTACAACAAAATAAACACCAAAATTATGAGTGTTCTGTATATAATCACTCTTTATATATAAATGTGTAAGACTATTTATTTCTTAAAGATTCTCCTTGTTCTCCCCACTATGGCTTATAGTATTTACTTTAATTTGAATATTATCTTCATGGAATATGTATTTCATTCTCCTAACATCTATATGGTATATCATCTTATATTTTTAATATATTTGAATCAGATTGGACTCTTTTTTGTAGTAATCATATTATAATTGTGTTTTTGAAATGAAAATAAAATAAAATAAGAACTCAGTATCGACTTGAATTCGTCAAAGAAGCAATGGGTTGTTAGTGACTACTTTTTCTTATGTTTCAAAAAACTTCATTTCATTTTTTTACAAGTTAAACGAGAGTATGAATTTATCTTATTGCAGTAAAAAATTGTAAAATAATTAAATATATTTTAGTAACAAAAATAATTAATGCAAAATAGGTCTTACATAAAGGACACGAAAATTTATTTTAAAAAAACTTATACAAGGGACAGAGGTAATATATACATATACATATACATATATATATATATATATATATATATATATATATGAGAATCTTAAAAATAATAAATTTTTCAACCATGTAAATGTTTAACAAAAAATTTCAATTAGATTGTAATTTTTTTTTAGTTGAATAACTTATTTAACTGTCTGGTAAATAATTTTTAGTAGTTTTTATTATTTTTTTGAAACGTTACTTTAACTAGTATTTTTTAAAATTTTAATTTCTAATTTTTTATATTTATTATTTTTTCCTTAAATTTTTATTAGATTTTGTTTTTAATATTTTTTGTATAAGATAAGATTTTATTATTTTTATTATTATCATTAGAAGCTTACATGCTAAATTTCTTTTTCAAAAAATAAAAACTAAATTATATTGTAGCCTCTTTATGTTATGTTTTGTTTTCCTTTATAAATAAAAATGTAAAAATTACAATATGAAAATAAAATAATTATATATTTATATTTAAAATATTAAATTTTAGAATTTTGTGAATTCACAATTTCATAATTATTGCAACCAATAGTGTCAATCGCAAAAGTAGGACAAACAGACCATTGTATGTTGCTTTTAATATTTTTTTTACGCTGCTAGCCACAAAACATTAAATAACAGTAGTGACAGAATATCTCAATAGCAAAGTAGTATATTTAATTTCATTTAATAAAAAAAAATATTTTTGAGCACTAAGCTGAGTTTGTTTTCTTTACGACTGACCAATCTGTTGTCAATGCCATCGCTGAATCTCAAAATATCTTATTCGATAATAAAGATGGGGTCGCTGAATTGGTCTCTATTTGAGACCGATAACATCAGTCGCAAGATTTCGGTGTATTATATATGAGTTAAATGTGTGGATCTAAAGATACACATATATTTACTATTAATAAATAAATAATTATAAACTGAATAAAATAATAAGTTATACTTTTGAATAATATTTTTTTAAAAAATTATATAACTCATTGTCCAAAGATTTTCACTATGAGTATATAAGAAAGAGAACTATTATACATAATTTTATCTTTTGTATATGTAAAAAGATTATTTTTATATTCAAACACATGAACAATAAATTACAAACATACAACTTTATCATACCAGAGTTCACCCTTACTTTTTAATATTATTTATCTTATTAAAATTTATATCACCCAATATGAAATATTTTTTATTTCATAAAATTGAGTTGTTTAATTTTTTGTTTTTTAAATACATTAGTGAATGAAATAAAATAGTATTATCATTGCGTTATTCTTTATTTAAATGACACTAAAAAAATATTATTTTATTGTACTTGTATAGTCAATCTATAACACTATCCATAAAAATATAGGGTAAAATTTGTTTTTGTTTATCTGATATTTTATAAATTTGTTTTTTTATTCATTGATCAGATACTAGTATCAATTGGAATTAGTATACATACTTACCAGATAAATGAACTTTTAGTTCTTTTTATTTAAAACGTTTGATAGTATGGTCATCATTTCATATTGTTAGTTGTGTCCAATAATGGTCGTTTCACTTTTGATACACAGTTAAGAATTGAATCTTAACTAAGATGCTTAAATAAATTGTCTAATTATTTTTTATACGTAAATATAAAAATGCTACATGAAACAAATAACCAACCAGAAATCACGAGGGAGGTATCTATATGTCCTTTATTTATTAGAAAAACTAAAATAACATCAATAACATTATTATATAAAATATCATTTTTTATTCGTCATTAATTTTAATATCATTATAATCTATATAAACTCAAATACACACTAATCTTCTTTTTTATATATAATTAATGTTAATTAGTCATGGACATATTTTTTAAAATAATAATAGTTATAAAATGTATT
Source organism: Glycine latifolia (assembly GCA_013407115.1). Classification (NCBI taxonomy): domain Eukaryota; kingdom Viridiplantae; phylum Streptophyta; class Magnoliopsida; order Fabales; family Fabaceae; genus Glycine; species Glycine latifolia. Next base: position 4,625,644 of record CM023956.1, read on the forward strand.
GTAATTTTTTATTATTAATACTTATTGTTAAATTATGTATATTTCCAAGTTATATACCAACACAAATTTAATATATTTATATAGATATATAGTATTTTTAAAAGTAAACATTTATACAAAATAAAATAATAAAAGATTTATCTCAATATAAAATTATATTAATATGTATTAATATTCATAACTATGCTAATATATTTTTTGTAATATTTATATGCATATCAATAATATAAATACTTATATAAAAAATAATAATAATAATTCTTTAATGCAGTCAAACATATGTGGCATTTCACTCTACCTAGGAAACTTCTCCGCCAACCAATTTCCTATTGTTTTTATGGGCACGTGCGACAATTTAAACGAAATGGGGAAATGCACGTGGCAAGATAATATTGTTGTGTGAAGACAAGAGTGGAATTTGTTTCTAACCTAGTGTCTAATATGGACACAGCAAATGTTGCTTCGGTAGTTTTCATATCAAGTTCCACGGACATTTCGTTTTTTAAGGACCGTAATATTGCAGGCATTGTAATTAACCCGAGAGATGGAGAAATTGTCAAAACTTACATCAAGAGTACTAGCTCTGGTGCAAATGCAAGCGTGTCTTTTAAGATAAATGCTTTAGGTACTAAACCAGCACCGAGTGTGGATCTTTACAGCTCCAGAGGGCCTTCAAGTAGTTGTCCATTTGTGTTGAAACCAGACATCAATCTTAGCTGCATATCCTCCAAATGTTCCACTGGCATTGTTTGGGTCCCAAAAACTTTACGGTAACTTCAATTTTTTAACTGGCACATCAATGGCATGCCCTCAAGTGGCAGGTGGTGCAGCACTGTTAAGAGGAGCACATCCTGGTTGGAGCCCTGCAGCAATTAGGTCAGCCATTATGACAACATCAGATATATTCGACAATACTAAGGAACTCATCAAGGACATTGCTACTGATTACAAACCAGCCTCTCCTTTAGCCATGGGATCTGGTCATGTAAACCCCAACAAAGCCCTTGATCCTGGACTTGTTTACGATGTAGGAGTTCAAGATTATGTCAATCTTCTCTGTGCTTTGAACTTCACTCAACAAAACATCACAGTCATCACTAGATCCTCTTCGTATAATTGTTCCAGACCTTCCCTGGATCTCAACTACCCTTCTTTCATTGCTCTCTTCAGTGGCAACGGTTCTTCTAACAATTCAAGGGTAACTAATTGTGAGTTTCAGAGAACGGTGACCAATGTTGGAGAGGGACGAACAATCTATACTGCCAATGTTACATTCATTAAAGGGTTTAATGTCAGCGTCATTCCAAGCAAATTGGTCTTCAAGGAGAAGAAGGAGAAGCTAAGTTACAATTTAAGGATAGAAGGTCCTAAGATCGAAGGTTTCGGGTATCTCACCTGGACGGACGTGAAGCATGTGGTGAGGAGCCCTATTGTGGTCACCAATCAGTCACCCTCAAATTCAACTTCCATATAGATCAATTTTGTGATGGATAAATGCTTTCCATATGTTTGAAGTGAAAATAATATATTAATAGAGGAAATGTTCATCGTTTCTCATAATAATAACAATTTTTCTTTGGAATTTTTTTAACAATAATGTTAACTGTTAAGTACAAAAACAATGCATGTATTTTATACGAAGACAGTAACATATTTTTTCACCTATCTTGTCTCGTTGTGATTTATACTTTTACTATATCTTCTAGAATTTTTCTTATTACTGATTACCTGTGAATTTCCTATACTTGGGTTTATAATACCTTAGTAGATAATTCATTTTCTTGTGGATTTTTCTAGACAAATACCACAATTTCTGCGGCAAAAATTTTCACATAAAAAGTAGTGTGTCTAGAATTAAAGTTTTAATAAAAAATCTGCAAGAAATTTCACAGATAATTTATTTGCAAGTAATTTTTTGGTGAATATTAAGTTTGCGAATAGTTTTCTTGTAGAATTTAAATTCAGCAAGTAATTTTCCTTCAGAATTTAAATTTGTATTTAATTTTTCATGAATTTAAAATCCACAGTTATTCTTCATGTGGATTTTAAATTTGTAAGTACTTTTCTTGCAAAACTTGAAATTTTAGGAAAATCATTAATTTTTAGCATTTTTTTATTAATAATATGTGTTCTGAACATAAACGTGTTTTTGTTTATTCTCAAAACAATAAATGACTTTAAGAAACTTAAATATTAACATTGTTTTAAAATTGTTGAAGCAAGTTCACTATGGGAAAGAAATATGCATAGTGGTGACCTCAATATATAATCTTGGATTGTGCTAGGCCTCTGGACCGTCCCTTGACGGAGTTGAAGGATGGGAGAATGCAAGTCAAGGCTTGCTTGGCACAAACTTTATACACTATAAGAATTTCTTATACACCATATACGCACAGTGAAAATCCCATAATGCCTTTTTAAATAGGTTTTTAATTTAAAAATTGCATTGTGCCGTACACACTTCTTCTTCTTCTTCACGCGTGAACAGAGGCGCATTCTCTTCTCCTTCTTCTTCTTCGTAGGCGGTGGACGGTGGACAGTGGTTGTTTTTGGACGGTGGTGGTGGTCTGTGTCGTTGTCGCATTGGGTGGGTGGCATTGGTCGTGGGAAGGTCGAAGCTGCGCCGTCGAGGTAGATGTTGGTGTATCTGTGACCATACGGATTGAGTAATCCATATAGGTCATACGGATTGAGTAATCCGTATGAGTCATACGAATTACCCAATCCGTGTGACACATACAGATTACCCAATCCGTATAGTTCAAAATCTTAATTTTTCTAAATTTGAATAAATTTTGTATATTAATAGTAAATGGCTGTACAATTGTGGAACATTAGCAAGTAGTTTAGGTTCTGTAAATATGTTTAACACTTTGGAACATTGGTTGATGTAATAATATGATTTATGGCATGATGTGCGTACCTTGTTGTCTTATAAAAATTGAAGTTTGACGTTAGTAATTTGTGTGATAAAGATATATGTATTTACGAATTTGTAAGGTGAAACTTCAATAGGCATCTATGTGGAGAGCAACACCTAAAGAAGTGTATCTATGTTTTGTTGTCCATAAATGTTTTAATGAAATTGTGACCAAAATGAAGTAATGAGAAATTATGAAGTAACCTTTTACCTCTTTGAAGATGTTTTGGAAAAGGTGATCAAAAGTCAAAGTCCCCTTATTTATACCCCATATCCTTATTTTGTTTCTATCTAAAGTCTTAAATTTTTGAATATTGAGCAACACTTGACACAACATAAGTAAGTCAAGTATTGTAGCATCATGAATGTAAGTAGAAAAAAAGAAGAAAAACCTTGAATCCTCTTGCATATGCAAATTCTTGCAAAATTATGGACTAATGTTGATTTGTTTGCAAGAGTTATGTTCATTTGTATGTTTAAGTTTGTTCTTTCAACTAGCTTCTTAATAGTGCTTGATATGCTACGATTTTCAAAGCATGTTCTTTTGTTGCTTAGATAGTATATATACATACATTTGATGCGATGCACTACATTGGAAAATTTCAAAATTGAATGACTAATGTTATTACGAAATGCAACAGGTAATGGCAAGAACCAGAGGTGGTACTCGAGCATAAGGGAGAGTTGGAGATCGAGCGTTTGGGACACAGCTTGCGGGTAATGAAGACCAAGCAGGTCAACGGCGTAGGCCCACCGCATCTGCCAGAAGACAACGGGCTGCTGAGCCTATTGTTGAGGATGTTGCTGATCAGCAACAACATCATGACGATGTTCCAGTGACAGAGGATGCTGGGACTGAGTTAGATTCATTCCCTGGTGGGCCGGAAGATACTTCTATTCTGACTGACTACGTTCAGCATGTGGCTTATAGAGTGTGGGCTGGAGATGTATTTATATGTTAAAGTAAATGAAAATTAACATATATGCCTTAATGTATTGTTTGTTACTGATATAACTTTTTCGTAGGAACGTGGCGAGTTAAAATTGGCCTCTCACGGACGGAAAGTAGCGAAATTTGGGAAGCCAGTACCTGAGATAGAAGGCTTAGTGGTGCTACTGGGTTAAGCCCATTGATTTTGTGTTCCGTGGAGACTGGAGACCGAGGCTTGTTATTAGCGTTTGTTGAGAGATGGCACGCAGAGACCAGCAGTTTCAATCTACCCATCCGAGAGGTCAACATTACTTTGGATGATGTTGCATCCTTATTGCATCTGCCAGTAATGGGAGTGTTCCAGACATTTGATGCAATTGATTTGGGGGAGGCGATAACCTTATTGGTTGAGTTGTTGGATGTGACCGTTGATGAAGCTCAGTCTGAGACCGAACAATGCCACGGGGCATATGTTCGCCTATCCTAGCTTCGAGAATTATATGCCGTGAAGTGTGAGGCTAGCCAGTGGGTTCTTGCCGCCAGATCATATCTCCTGCACCTGGTCGGTTATACATTATTTGCGAACAAGAGTGCGACACACATCAGTGTCGTATTCTTGGAAGCATTTCGCGACCTCGATCAAGTGAAAGGATATTGTTGGGGTGCAGCTGTGCTAGTTCACTTGTATGAGAATTTGAACTATGCCTGTAAGCATCAGGGGAAACACCTTGCCGGATACATTTCTTTGTTACAGGTATTTACAACTGCTCCAGTCCATTTTGTTTTCCTTAATGGTATGAACTGATGTCTTTGTTAATTTGTAATGTAATAATTTCATAATGCAGTGCTGGATCTATGAGCATTTTCCGACCATTGGAGGTGCCATGCCAGATCTGCAGTACAATGAGACGCGTCCACGTGCCTGTTGATGGAAGACTGGGAAGACATTACCAGTGTCGACTTATCGTAGGCATTTAGATAGGTTGACACTTGACGATGTTTGCTGGACGCCTTAAGTCAATCACTGTGCCTCCCGACCATTTGAGATGATTTCTTTATTTTCAGGCTTCCTCAGATGGGGTCCATACATGGTCAGACACTTACCAGAGTGGGTGATTAGGTAGTATGGGTTTGTTCAGCAAATCCCACAGCTTCTTCCCACTAAGTCTCCCTCCACAGACCAGGTTGATGAGCGATGGACTCACTTTGCTGAATACACTGTAGACACTGGTGATGAAGCTACTCTCCCTTGCCAGTGTGCTCCTGGGTATATGTCTTGGTTCTTCCGTATATCTCATCTGTTCATGTTATCGCCAGAGGCTGGGGAGCCAAGCCGACATCCCATGTGAGTCACGACTACTTTACAGGATCCCGGTTCTGTGCAAGAGGATGATAGAGCAGCTCTGGGTATTCCTGCTGAGGATGCATCTGATGTCACGGAGACACCTGTACATGCAGTGGTAAACATTTTGGAGATTGTTTTGTTTTACAATTTATTTAAAGGAATTATACGATAACAATTACTTATCATTGGTCCGTACATCATTGTTTAAGGGTATGTGCCAAAGGATCGCTGACGGGTTGCAACACATGATTGACACGCAACAAGTTACTCCCGGCACAGAGGCGTATTCATCTACACAACACTTGTTGGGATTAGCACTTAGTGTTACTGACCATGGAAACGTGTATACGCGAGCTAGCAGGAGACGGGTTTGTGGCAGACATTGAGTAGTCGTCAGAGATCGATTTTGAATTTCCTTTATATATGCCTTGTAATCTTGATTTTAAGTTATTTTGGAAAGAACTTGTGTAGATTGATTATTACATTTATATCAGTTGTGTTTAAAAATTTATTTTAACTTTTTGTTTGCGTTTAGATAGGCAGACTATTTGTTAATTTATAAGCATTGCATGAAACTTCTTCGAATTTGAATATATACTTGTTACAAACAGAGTCTTTATAATAGTTTTAACAAATTACATGATTTTTGACTCTATCCTAAATTGACATATTCAGCTGGTAACTTAATGGAATCTAAATACACCCTCATTCGATGAACATAATGACTTGGCCATTGTCTTGCCTCATTTGAACAGTGCATAGACCACAAAAATGCAGTACATGGGATAGGGCAGTCCTCTGTTAGTTGAACCTGTTTAAAAGACAATGTTAGTTGTGTATTTTATCAGATGAGGAACCATACATGTTTTTTGTGGAGCAACTATTTTGCACAGAATGTAATTCATCAACATATTCAAAGTAAGACGGATCCCGCTTGGTTGATCTTTCATGTTTTGTGTGTTTATTTTTTGGAGCACCTTTTGTTATCACCTTTTCAGGGGGAGGATTCATCGATGTTTTATCAGGAAAAGCAAGTTCTTTAAGCTTAGTCTTCAACATCCTTTTGCCACACATATCAAGCTTCTTAAAACGCTGGGAGATTGCGTCGATCTCATCAGTAATCTCAATTTCCATGTTATCTACACCTTGGTCTGCAAAATTTAAACGTCGCCAAAACATATGAATGCTTGAAAGTGGTACGCTGCCAACAACAACTTTAGCTAGCTCACATGCACAAGGGAGACCATGGGTAGTTCTCAACACACATCCACATCGTTTCGGGCTTTTGCCTGCATAATGAACTCGCTCAAACTCAGCAGCAATCTGGTTCAACGCATACCTGAACACCATTCCGATAAGTGTCTTGTAGAATATTACTTTAAATACGTGTCCAATGACATGGATGCTTCTTTCCATTGATGCCTTAATTTCAGTATGTTGCAACGTGATCATGTTGTTCATGGCATCCCAAACACTACATAAAACTCCAACGCTATTCTGTAAAAGCCTCTTTAAAGTCCAATGAGCAGACTCAACCCTGCATTTAATGACAACATGTTAATAATTTTAAAAACAAAATGTTGTACAAAAGATCACAATGTCACGATCCTCAAATAACAAGTTACCTGTTAGTTGTAATGTTGCCAAGATGCATTACTTTATTTGTCTATGCGGTTACAAATTTTTCCTTATGAGGATCCAACCATGTTTGTTTCACATAATCAACAAACGCAGGCCATGGTGAACATGCAACTTCAAACTTCTTCAAAGAATCGTCATAAGATTTCTCAGTAGCACAATCAATAAGAGTCCCCCAGGATGCCATGACATAGTCCCATGCCAAATCTTGGCGTATATAAGTTTTACATTTTGCCTTCACATTCTTCTCAATGTGAAAGCGACACAATAAGTTGGTTGACATTGGAAAAACAGTTTTCACAACACTCATCAATGCATTATCTCTATCGGTAACAATAACCTCTGGGAAAAATTCACTCTTCAGGAAAATCTCTCTAAAACATTCAAGGGCCCACACAAGATTGTTTATCCGTTCCGCCTCTAAATAGGCAAATGCAGCAGAAAATGTCATACCAATAGGTGTTACACCAACAATGTCAAGCAAAGGAAGTTTGTACCTGTTTGTTTTGTATGTACTATCTATGTGAAGACGATATGATATGCATTGCTCAAGTTCACTGCATCTGGATGTGTCCAAAATAAGTCACGTACCACATTTTCTTCTTTCATTCTATGCCAGTGAATATACATGTCGCGTTCAAGAAGCATCATTAAGTGTTGCATTTCAGTGTTATTACCTCTTATCTGCGTGCGGTATGCATACCTTGCATTGTATACTTGCTTCAAAGTTGTATAATTATTGGCATTGTGCTCCTTCAAAGTTAAAAGAATATTTTTTGGCTTCACCATCGACCTTGTCATATCAGCAACAATGATATTCTCCTCCTCAGTTAGCCGACTAGCATATGCGTGTCCACATAATGACGTAGCCAAAATATGATTTTGAGTGCCACATATTACCTTTACTATCCACCATTCACCTCCCGGGACGGGTTTTGCTCTCAGCTTAAACGGACATTCACACTTTCTAGTGCTACTTGTTGTAGGTACAAAACCTTTTTTGAATGATCTATACTTTCCACTCATGTGATAACCAATTATAACATAATTTGTTGTTCCTAGCTTTCCATTTGCCAAGCCACTCCTCATTATGACAGCTACAAAACCATTATCAAATGCAACACTTCGAGCTCATTTCAATACATCTTCACGAGAAACAAACACCTACAAAAATGGAACATTCATTGTTAAAGGAAAACTGAATCATTAAACTAATTTAACTACATGCTAAATCAAATATGTATCTCGTCGGTATTGAATACTGCTGAACAATTAACATTTTCAAATGCATCAGCTTCTTCTCCAATATCTTCCTCCATATGGCTTGGTTCTTTAGATATAATATTGTCATATATCAATTCTTCGTTGTCCATCTTAACAAATAAAATTAATATTACTTCATTTTCAAAACATACACAAAAGAAATATTAAAAAACATACAGATTTATACACATTAAAAACAACTATAATGTTTTCTTTTAACTTATAAACAACAAAATTATTTCTAAAATTAAATTACAAATTTTAAAAAATAATTTAAGAATCATACGGATTACTCAATCCGTATGAGCCTTACGGATTGACTAATCCGTATGGCTCATACGGATATTGACTAATCTGTATGATCCTTACGGATTGACTAATCCGTATGATCCATACGGATTGGTTAATCCGTATACCAGAAAAACACAGCTTTCAGCTTCTTACCTCACACCCACCGCTGACAATGGCCTCTCCGATGATTGTCACCAGTGAATGCCGCTACTACCACCCCCAACTACCTCCTCCAACAGAGACACCTCCAATGCACAACACAACAGATCAAGTGAGAGTGAGCAAGGACCAATAGCAAACCGTACATACAACTGAGTAGGAGAGAAGCATCACATGTAATAAAGCAGTTGAGGGCACTTTTGGAATTTTAAAAAATTCATATAGTGTATAAGAAAAGGATATAGTGTATTTAGCACCACTCTTGAGCTGGTGATGCAACTGGGCTATACACCAATATTAGTAGAATGAGACAATTGTTATGCACAGTTCCCTTTTCTAGTAATACACTCTCCTTTAAAAATCCAGAAAAATGCACTCCCCCTGAGTTTCTTTCCCACGACCTCATTGAAGAATATCCCCCAAAAAAATTTCACCCTAACTCCACAAATCCAAAACTGCAACTCCATCAACACCGCAAAAGTCATAGCCCTTCTCAACCTACCAACTAAGATCTCTCCTTGTCTTTCATTTACCTCCCACAAAAGCCAAACTTTTGTCTAAAAAAATACTTCCCCTTAACAATACTAGGTGGTGTTAGCTCAAAACAATGTTTCATACTCCCTTCACTCCCACCCTCACTCCAACGATGCCAAAATGACCTTGCTTAATTTCCTAAATGCCAATGTTTCTCTAGTTGAGGACCCCTTAGGGTTTCAATCTTTGGTCATAGGGAAGACAAGGTTTTCAACTTCAAAATGTTTGGTCTTGATTTGGTCGATACCATGTATTTCTGGGGTATTGTTGGAAAAAATTATATAAGGGAGTGCAATAGAAGAAGTGGGAAGTGTAAATAGTATTTTCTGTAAAATGAACACAGTCGAATGGGAACAAGTAACAGCATTAATAATGGGCAAACACTCTACACACACATTTTTATTATTAGCGTTACCTTTCTCAACAAATATTTATAATGCAAAGATATATATATAGATTCTTCGGGCTATTTCCTTCCAAAGAAAATTATATCATGCCGATTAGCGTGAAAGCATCCATCAATTTCCATCTTGATTGAGAGCTTTAGGCGTGTGGCTCATGAATAGGTGTAAAAATGGCCCAGCTAGCTGGACTTCTGTCTTATAATTTTCTGAGAAAATGACATGAATGAATATGTAATGCCATCTTGAATATTATAATCTTCACTGCATGCATGTGACTAAAATCTAGCTCAGGTTAGAAGAAAAGCATGCGATAGACATAAGACATCTCAATGACGAGCATTTATATTATATTTTCTTCTTGAAAGCTGAGGGATAATAAAGAAAACCAGATCTTACTTGCTGTTTATATAAAGAGAAACAAAAGCAACGATTGGCATACTTAAATTCTGCAATGCTTTTATAAAGTATCCAGAAGACAAATCAAAGCTGCAAGTTACGGAAACTCGATCTTTAAGTAGATTTGGAGGTCAAAACAATCTATTTACTTGCTGATTCCAAATTATTATATAGCATAAAATAACTTGCCTTCTTATTTTATTCGATTGATTAAATTAATCTTGTGATAGACTTGAGACCAATTTGGTTATTTTGCATATCATATGTATGCCTATGGATTATTGAAAAGTTCTTGATTGCACAGGAGCTTATGAGATTTGAAATAGGTCTCCAAGTAGTAAAACACATTCTTTGCTGCGACAAGCACCAAACTAGGGTGAAAGGGAAAATGTAAAACCTCACCTAGCATCTGGTGGGATATCACTGCCAATAGAGGCTTTAACCTTTGAAATTTCGAGAGTTTCCGAATAAAGAATGACTGTCTCACAACTATTGTGGTCTATGATTGTGGTTTATTACCCGAAAAGATTTAGAAAATAGAAACACATTAGTTTTATGTCTAATATCAATGCATAAATTGTTATACTGCATCCAAAAAACATTGAATTTTAAGTAAACGTGCGTTCATTCGAACACTACGTCAAACGATATCATCAATCTTCGTTGAATATTAGTTTCCTGACTCTCGAAGTATTATATAAATTAATAATGAAATTAGGAATAGACATCCAGACTTTTCGTCAAAATTCGCAAGCGGGTGAGTAATTAATTTCGCCAACACCATGTTTTTATCATGATCCTACAAAGTTAGGTTCTCTCTTTTTCTGTGTTTAACTTTTTACATATTTCAAAGTTTTGACGCATTTGAAAGAAGTGAGAAAAAGGAAAAGGAAAGAGTTGGGTTTAACCGCAAAAGAGGCATAAAAATAATGAGTTATCTTATTAATTAATTGCTCTACATTGTCCAGCCGATCTCTCATGCATGCATGGAAAGCCTTTTTTGTTTTGTACGCATTTATTTAATTTGTAATAATACAGCAGCCTTTTGCATGAAGGGACAGTTTGGTGAATCATAAGTTACGGAATTAATTTGTCCTGTATATGTTTCCTGGAAACTCCATATGTATATATATATATATATATATACATCGATTTGAAATGTAATAATCTTAAACTGAAGAGAGGGTCACCTCCCTTATAATGTTATTATACATGGCAACATCATTAATTGTTGCTTTCAATATTCAATTATTGAAGGTTGCCTTTTGTTCGCTGTTCTAATGAAGCAGATTTAGGTACAAATAGACAATTTAAATTTACAATAATAAATGAAAGTGTAAACAACTCCAAATAATTGGTTTAGTAATACATAAGCTTGAGATATGTCGATAAAAGCATGATTATATATGCTTAACTTTACTCTCTTTTTTTATAATTAAGCAACTATGTCAACTACTTAGGTTCCTATTATAAAAATATATAACTGTGAATCTATTCGGAGTGTAGATTATTACTGCCTTTAATAGAGAGAGCTACCAAAAAGCAAAGCAAACTCTAAGATATCTATAATTTGAATTTAAACATAATTTTAATTTTAATTTTAATTGTAATAAATTGTAAGTAATTATTTTATCATATCAATATATTAGTCCAAAACCTTTAATAGGAATAATAGTAATAATAATAATAATGACTTTTTTCTCTCAAAAATGAAAATTTAGGAAAATGCTTTATAAATATATGTATAAAAATAACATATTTCATTTAGCTTCTATATGATCATTATAACTAGTTATTTTGGTTTTTTACTAGAGATTTTAATAATAATAATAATAATATGATTTTTAATTTGAGTTTCTTAACTTCATTATTTGTTTGCACATGTTTTTATAACCTAGTTTAAATATCACATGATCTGGCAATTGTCCACCAGTCTGTTTGGTATAATGGTGGGGTACTATGCTACGGGAGTTTGACAACAGGAAAATTTCTTGTTCCCTCAGCAAATCTTGTTCCTGGGAAGAGTTGCGAGCTGGATAAAATTGTGGTATATATCAAACACAGATTGAAATTACTTTTTCATTTTTTTTTCATCTCTATCCAATTCATGTATAAGAAAATAGTAATGTCCTTCTACAAATTAAAGTTTTGTTCTAACGTGTTACATTTTAATGAGTTTAATTTTCCAGTTCATGAATAATTTATGAAAAAGAGCATGACATGAGGGGGAAAAATGAAGAGTTAGGGTGGGAAAATAATTTAAATAATGGGTACGTATTCAAATGAGTAGAGAAATAGAAGAAAATAATTCAAAAAAATAAATAAAAACTTAAGTAGATGAACAGGAAAATTGATGGGAAAAATGATTGCAAATAAGTTGAAAAGAAAAAAGAAATCAAATTAATGAAAAAATCATATAAATGGATGAAAAACTGAAGAAAGTATGCATGAAAAAGATTCTTCAAATTAACGAAAATATGATTAAAAATTATACAAATGAGTAATAATAGTAGGCAACAAGCAGTCAAGAAATAATAAAAATAGGCAACAAATTAATATTTATGTTTTAGACATAAATATTACAATATTATTTATTTTTATATTCTAATATATTGTTTTATTATTGTATAATCTATATTGCTTTTTTACGAGGATGTTATCATATATAATTAGTATAATATAATATATAAATAATATTTTTTATCGGCAATATATAAATAATATGATCTTTCTTCTATATGATGTATTAATAATATTAAGAATATATAATATATGATGTGATTTTTTTAGGAGAAAAAATTGAATAAAGAAAAAAATGAATGAAGAATCCTCAATTGTATAAATAGATTTACACACTGACTAAATAAAGATTATCGATTTGAGTCCATGCCAAATAGATGTTACCTCTTGATCTTTTTGTCGTTTATCACATTTTCTAATGAAGATTCACAGCTTGACAAAAATATATTTAGCTTTTTTTCTTTCATTTATCCTATATGATTCTGTTTCATTCCAATTTTACGGGGAAGACTTTTTAATATAAAAATTATAATTATATGCTGCTAATCCCTAGTGACCCAAAACTAATATATCTTTACGCGATATATGAAGCGTTTCCTCATTAATTACTTTCTATAATGAAACAGAAAAGTAAATCACTGAATTTATTATTGGTGAGTAAATGGGGTAGCTCATGTGTGCGTGTAAATAAGGCATGATATTCCAAAGAAGACGAAAAAATGAATAAACCTTTGAGGTAAAGAAACACTCAAAACAGGCTGAAAAATCGAAATAGGAGGAGGTTTTTCATTTTTGATTTTTTGTCGGCAAGGAGGAGGATTGTCATATCTTACAAAGTAGTAATAACTCATTTGGAGGATTATAATATAGGCATAATATTAGAAATAATAATTTAAACATAATTATATGTTCAAAACTGCAAAAACCTGACTTTAGAAAGATGGGGAGTTGAGAACCTGACTTTATGACTTAAAGCCACTAATTAGGTTTGGCAAAAAAAATCATAATATATGCTTTTAATATTTATATAAAATCAAATGTTCAAGTTTTAGGTTTAAATTTTATTTTAGAGAAAAATTAAAAAATTATAGTCACTAATTAAAAAATGACCAGTTTAAAATTTAAAAAATTTACTGATTTACTTTATATATGTATACCATGTGAAAAATATGGTTAGAACTTGTTACATTTTTTTTGTCTAAAGTAATTTTCGTCCTGCAAAAAAGTAATTAAATCCCAAAATATTATGTTAATTTTAAAGAAAAACTCCTCCAAGTTTATGAGTAATTCTAACATATGAACTTAGAAACAATTTAATCACAACTAACAAATAATTATTAAAAAAAGACAGTAAGTTCTATTTTAATGTTATTTTAAATTTTGATTAGTTGCCTTTAATCTCTTTGATATCAAATATAAAAATACACTAATTAATAAAGTTAATTAATATCATTTAAAATAATTTTTTATTAAAACTTTTTCATTAAACTTTGATATCAAGAATATAAAAAATTATTAAAAATAGATTTCCAATTAAAATGGAGGATGTTAAAGAAATGATTTCATTAAATAAGTTTAAATTAATTAAAATTTACTTATATTTTGAAGCGATCCATATTATTTTTACTTATATTTAAAATCAGACGAAGTAGTTTCTGGCAAACATATACTCACCAGTCACCTCTTAAAAAAAACAAATACTCACAAGAAATACTCGAAATTTATTAAACTGTGTCACCCAATTACTGAGGCCTGGTACCGGCCATTTGGGAGAGAATTATATTTTACTGAAAAGAGTTCTATTAATACATAATACATAATTATCCTCGTGACAGATTGAAAATTGAGACACATATTTGTGCTAATAATTTTTGTTGCCCCCACCCTTCTAGCAATCATATTGTTACGAATGGAATCACAAGCTAAATCATACAGACGTGAGATTGACAAAAACCAAATTAAAGGAAAATTGTTACTAATCATACAGATGTGATCTGTCGCAGTGCATTATTGAGAAGGCATCTAACTATTAATTGGCTTTCATATGGTTCCCAAATCCGATCCCATAGACCCATACTATGACCGACTTACATTTATTTATGAAATATACTATATTAAGTACATTGATAGCAGATTCTGTATTGATTTTGCTTAACATATCTTCTATAGATATATAAATTATATTACATTAGTTATTTTAATTTTTTTAATGATATTTTCTTATAAAAATAATATTTTAACATTTTTTTTTAAGAAGTGTGTTTTTAATTGTTTTTCTTCAATGGGAATATATTTAAAAGTTTTTCTTAACTTCTTATATTTTTCAATTTATTTTTATATTTATCTCTAAATTAAATTTCAATCATTTAAATAAAAATTATCAACAGTTGCAAATATTGAATCATTTTTTATCTTTGAAAATACTTTGTATGTGCCACAATATAAATTATTTATCAAAATTAAAAAATATAATTTATATGTAAAAAATATTGTTTATTACAAACTTTTATTAAAATACAATTTTTGTGTGTGAGTGTGAACTAAAACTAAAAGCATTTGTCAAACCTAACAACTATTAAATTACCTAAGAAATGAAAAATAATAGAGAAAGAAATAATTACATGTTTTACTAAAATTTGAGAATTTATAACTATAAATTTTACGGTAATTATAAATTTTCATATTTAAATTTATTTCAAATCATTTATCATTTAGGATAATAATTTTTTAGCTCTATTTTCATTTATAATTTTTAAAAATTGAAATGCAAAATACAAATGAATTTATATTATTTTTGAAAAAAAAATATAAAAATGAATTTTGATAACTATGTTCAATCCTTCTTACCAGATTAGTAATCTAGTGCTTTTGGACTAAGAGTGGCAACACGGGTTGAATCCATCTTGTTAATCTGCCTAACCGGTAGAAAATGGTGAGGCTAGTTAAGTAATTCAATTCACCAACTTGTTCTAACTCATCAACCTAGTGAGTTGAAGGTGAGGCAGGATTATTGATTGACTGATACCACTGTCGGGTTACTACCAAAAACAAATAATTTCCCCATATAATTTGCGACATAGGGACAACATAAGTCATTCTCTCTCAAGGTTACAATTCAACTGAGCTTTGATCTTAATTAATTCAAACAATAACAGGGCGTTGTTTTAAATTACAAAATTGTTGAATAATAACAGTAAACAAAAAGTAGAACTCAGTGGAAAAAATCATCAATCCAATGATCAAAATATTGTAACAGAATTATCACAGCCTCAAAGAGGATTTGAATTCATGCCAACACAAATTCCATATAATTGGCATCTGACATGCATTCATGAAAATGAAAAACACAATCACATTTCTTAATTAACACGAATTTAGGCACAATTACGCATTGACTTATTATGTGATCAATCAATTACCTAATCTCACAATTTGATTAATCAATCCTAATCTAATCCTAATTCAATTCTCAAAGCCTATCATGAATTCAATTTCAGAAACTGAAAGATGAGAGAGTGAACATGAATTCACAATTAAAATAGAAAACTCAAATTCTAACCACACGGTATAGGATCCTTGAATTAATCAAGAATTTAGCTCTCAATGGAGATCTTCATTAAAGGAATCAAGCAAGAACAAAGGGAAAGGAAAAGGGAAGTAGAAAAAATAGATAGAAAATAAATATGAAAATTAAGAAGAGTGTAAAAAAGTGTTTCCAAAGTACTAAATCTGTTTTATAACTAATCACTTAATATACAATTTATTTAAAAATATACAAGTAAATTAAAATCATAGAAAATGATAAGGCGAGATTATTCACGGGTTTTCTCAAACCTAATTAAATCAGATGGAGATAGGAATGCATATTAAAAAATTTAATCCAAACTTAAACCTTCCCTACCTTTTGTGAGGAGAGGAACATGAAGAGCTAAACCTGTCATACTGTCATGCCTATCCCTCGATCTTCTTATGTAAATATGACTTTAATCTATGTTTTCATTTTATATCTATCTCTGATTTCATATTTCTAAATCTTCTTCAATCATTTTTTTTATTTCATTTAATGTTATCATTCTTTATTAATGTGTTTGTATTTTATTCAAACCAGTCTCATGAGGCAATGTTCTCTCTCTCCCTCTCTCGTTATTTCTATCTTGCAATATTTTCAAACTCCACCCTTGTTTGTCTCTTGTAGGAGGTGTGTGGGAGTAATGTTTGAAGGGTCATGAAATTAAGAACAATAGCATTGTTTGAAGAGCACATGAACCTTCTATTTTCTGGTTATATACACAGGCTACATGCGGGGAACCTATCTCTGCACTTTATTTTTGTTTGATTCAATAGAAACATCAATTCCTTCCGACAAGTTAGCTTATCTTCTTTTCTATTTTTTGTCAACACGAACCTTCTAATTGGGTTATACTTAATCATCTTTGTTAAAGCTTTAATTTCTTTCAGAGCATAGATTGAAGATTTAACCGATATTACTACATATTTTCCTAGAGAAAGGTTTATAATAACATAAATGTGGAACATGAAAATCAAGCTAACTTGGAGGAAAGACTTGACATTGCTAAGTATATATAAAACGTACAAAAGCAAAGACAGGAAGCAGTCAAAATTTTCATATTTGGACCATTTGATGAGGTAAAATTGTTTTGCATTTTTCTATATATATTTCCTCTTCATTATTTTTAGTTTTTGAATCGGTATATTGTATATTGTATGAATATATTTTACCGAAAATAAAGTGCATTGTATGGATAGAATGTAGTTGTATTGTTTTTTTTTTAAATAAAAAAAAACTTTCTACTTTAGTTATTATCATAACTAACATAAAAATTATTTTTTACTTTGGTTGTGGTTAGAGTTTATATAAGGAAAACTTTCCATATTAATTTTAACCACAATTGATATAGAAAGTAAATACTTTCTACATATTAATTCTCAATATAACTGATGTAGAAATTTCTAAGCCAGTTCATAGTTGTTCTAAAAAAACATCTATTTTTTATATTGACTAATTTTACATTCCACTAAAATTAATTTAAAACGTTGAAAATAACCTGTGTTTGGAACAGCTATTTTTACTAAACATGTATATTTTACTTAAACAAAATTTTTAATTAGTGAAATAGGCTTTTTAGTTAACATTACCGAATACACTTTATATTGACATCTCACCTTGAGTACGACCTTCCCAACCATAAAACAAGCACCAATATGAAATGTTGCTTCCCGTGCAAAATAGCTAGGTAACCTAGCTACCACCCCTTCCCTACTTTTCAACTAGATTTCTGAAATCACTATAAACGCCATATCTGAGTTTTGAATTAAGTCCGTTTGTTTTTGCAGAAAAATCATATGAGATTTGGAATTATAAATACATATTTTTCGAAATATTTAATAAAAGCATGCATTAATATTCCTTTTAAAGATTCTTTTATTGTTGACTTTGTTCAAGAAAACGACTTTTCTTTTTTAAAAGGAAGATATTTTCGCCTGGTTAGACTGAATGAAAATGTTGTTTACTTTTAACAAGCGAGTATAATATTTCTAGAAGGAATATTTTTCACTAAATAGAGGAAGCTGTTTTCTTTTGAAAAATATCTAAAACCATTTTAACTTTCACAAAGGAACACATTTTTCATAAAGTAAGCAACAGAAAATAGTTACTAATTTAGACAGATATTATTAACTGGAATTATACTGAATTGTAAATAAGGTAGCTTTTGGTAATATTATTTAGATGCAAGCGTTTAATTCGTTTCAGTGAAGATTATTCAACTCTAGATAGATAGATGGGTGCGATATATGATAAATATGTGGAAGAAACTCTAACAAACTCACTATCGTTCACTCTCTCTCATTCTTTCCCTGTCATTTGGGCACTGTGTCACATTACTAACTACCCTAACAGCAAAGGTTTCAATTTGTCAATTGGAGAAATAATTTTTTTTCTGAGTTGAAAGTGCAATTAGTGCTGGCGGCAGAGTTATATATTCTTCTATCAAATGATATTAGAAATAGCTAGCCACTTAGGATCACACATATCAGCACTGTAACAACTTGTGGTTGCTGTTTTTGTCGTCTAGTTTGGACTTCTAGGTTGTCGGAGATCAATGATGTCTCCTTTTCTAATTAACGAGGAAAGGTTAAATTATAGTTTGACAACTTTCCCATAAATTGATTTCAATCTTTGTAAAATTCAAGGAGGAGTTGTTCGTTTCATTTCCACACTACCTAATAAAATGGTGCACCATATTCTTATTTTGTTTCTTGCACACATAAATTGTACAAAAGAAAACGAAAAAAAATATTTAAATTATGAAAAACTTAATTTATATGTCAAAATGAAAAAGATGAGAAAACATATATAGGTATTTTTTCATACAAAAATGTTAGTACTTTTGCACGGAAGGGCTAGCTAATAGCTACCTCTTAAAATCATTGTTTATATTACCGGCCAATGCATATAAATAGTATATTCTAGGTTCTGTGAATATTGGTGATATGTCATATTGTGTTTTATGCCTCTGGTTATAGTGGTTGAAATTAATATTTTCTTTTTAGTGTAATCATGTTGAATGATTAATGATTACACAAGTTCAACCCAAATACTAGTTGGAATCATGTATCTCTAATGTAATTTGACAAACTAATTACGCGGTTAGGAAACCCATTGGAGGGATGAAACAAAAAAGATAAGGATACATAATTTTTTTCAATAATGATAGTATCTCGTAACTTCTTGTATTTGTTATCGTGAATTCTTTAAAAACTGTATCATTTAAAGTGATGAATGCATTTTAAAAGGTGAATTGCAAAATTATATTAATTAAAAAATTAATGATTGTGATTGTGATCAAATATAAATATCTATATAATAAATCTGTTAAAAGTTATTCAATTATTTTTTTAATCAGCAGTTATAACTTTGAATTTTTTTTATAAGACCAGACACTTCATTCTATCCTCTAACAAAATGCACTATTGATAATTTAAACGTACTAAGTGTCGATCTTTATGTTGTTTGCCTGACCTCCTATGTAACAACTAACAAATAAAATAACCGGCATTAGGCCATATATAAAAATTAATTGATGCCATAAAGGAAAGCAATATATATATAAAAGAAAATTTAAAAAGATATGGACATCAAATTTCATGACCAATATAAGTGCCGGTTAGTAACTAAAAGTGGTTGCTCCATCGTCTATCAGAAAAAAATAATGATTAGTGTCAGAGAATTTAGAGCAGTATGAAAATGATTAGTGCTGTGACCTGTGGACTTTTCCTAACTAAATACACTTCTTTCACAATTGATGACGTTACGAAGAAACTGAACTACAACTAATGCATATAATGTGTCTTTGTATGACCGTATGCAGGCATAACAAAACCATTTAAAGTTCAAGATACGCAATTACTTGGGGAATAAACATCGTGCTTTATAATTCTTGTTTTTATGTCACTACGTCAAGGCACTCTGTTATCACGCCATTGTATTTTAATTTATCGCAATAATCAGTCTTAAATGTTTACGAATATAAGATATTGTTATATGCTATAATTTTTTTGCAATAAAGTCGAATAATGTCTCTTTCTTTGTAAGCTTTCTTGTTATTGGGCTCATGAAGTATGCCTTTACAAGGAGAAAATGGTTAAAGACGTTTTCGTACAAGGTGATATTCCTCAATTCAAACAAAAAGTTTGTCCCACCAAATAAAGAGTATTTTTATAATTGTTTTCTTAAGTATGTCTAAAATTGTAAATATGATTAGATAAGCCTTAAAAAAACACAAAAGTAGAAAGTCACTGTACAGATCGAATGCAATGGTATATGTAAATAAGTGTAACCCTATTCTCTGTTGATATATAAACCAAATGTAAACATCATTCCCATAGCTTTCAAATTGTTTTGACCACAGTAAAATTCAGAGATCGATTCTAGAGTTAATTTGGCTGTGATTGGTGCAATTAGTATTAGTGTGTGCAATTAGAATCTAATCCAAAATTTTGAGGATTTAAATATGGTAATAGTCCTTTAAAATTGAATTATTTTATTTTTAGTCTTTTAAATTTAAAGTTATTTTTTTAATCCTTAAAATTCACAAAATACAATTTTTAGTTATTCTGCACAACACAAGCCAAACATGGAATAAGAAATTTGTAATTTGTGATAATTTTTTACCACTAAAATTTGATTTTTTATTTTACATTTTAAAGTATGGTAGTTAACAGTTGTCATAATCAAGTAAGTAAAAAAATTAAAAATTCATTAATCACTTTAAAAATTGTTTTAATTTTTTTATTGAATTGATTTTGACAATTTCAAACCACCATAAAAATGTACTTTAAAATATAAAATAAAAAATCAAATTATCTCAATAAAAAAATTTCAAAAAATTATGAATATCTTATTTCTTGTTCGACTCACGCTTTGAGTAAAGACAAAAAAGAATATTTTGGGAAATTCATGGACTAAAAAAAATAACTTCAAATTGAAGGACTAAAAAAATGACTCACATGAGGGACTAAAAAACATAATTAAGTCATTTTAAGAAGATCATTTATCTAAATTTGAATTCATCTCGATCAAAACCTAATATATTCGGGATAAAACTAAATCAATCTGGCTTTCTAATGTAATATATCAATTTTAACATTATGTATAGTTACATTGTAAAATAAAAGAAGAATAAAATTAAATTTATATATATATATATATTATATATATTAAAACAAAACATATATAATTATAAATATAATATCATATAACTAAAAGTATTATTTATTAAATCAAAGGTTTTTTCTACTCATATGACATTTGTCAAGACCTAAGAAGGGTCACATGCTTATGAAGTGGATCAGTAAGTCACAAGAATGTGATTAAATGACTCTTGAATTGATCAACTTGGCCTTTTCTGCATAAATAAAACTTGCTTCTAATTTATCCTTCCCATGTTAGATTAATTCTTGTTTGGAAATAAAAGTTTTGTTAGACACAAGACTTTTCCTTCTAATGTGCTTGGATAAAATGATAATCTAATATATAACTTCCAAGTGAAAAAATGAAATACTTTTTCATAAGGTATAGTATAAAAATCAAAGCTTTTGTTCTTCAAAAATTTTGTTTTAGTAACTTGTTTGATGCAAACAAGGTGGCAGCTTCTGAACCTTAAAACTATTTTTGAATAAAACATTTATACTTTTGTAAAACAAGTTTTTTCAAAACTTAAAATGAATATACAAAAAGTATAAGTAATTGAATAAAAAAAGATACACCACACAAAAATTATATTGGTTCATTCTAACCTGAGTTATGTTTAGTACCTAAACCTATAGGTTTTCACCACACCTGTGATATTCTTTCTTCTAAAGCCTTCATAGGCTCTTACACTTAGTATTCTTAACTTCTGCATGTTCCACTTTGTATCCATTGTTAGGTTAATCCAGAATCCAATATTCTAAACCTCTCTACATGTTCCATTCAATATTCCCTAAGCCTTTGCAAGCTCTTCACCTAGTATTCTCTAAGTCTTTATTGGCTATACCCAAGTATTATTTCTAAAAGTTTTCCTAGACTTCACACCTAAATTAGCAACACTACTACTTGACTCACACAACATTTGTTATGTTTACACAAACTTTAGAAGTCGTAATTCCCTTATTACTCTTTTGAGTTTTTCCCTTTATCATAAGGGGATGGACAAACTAAACATTTTAGGATACATTTTATTGTGTCTCATCTGATGAAGGTGTTTGCATACACATACTCTTTCGAATTGTTTTTTGGCTGTAACCTAGAGTGTTTTGGATAAAGAAGATTCTTTTGATAAGGGGTATTCTTGAACTAACATTTTTTTTTCTTATCCTTTCTATTTGGCACTCTTTGCACTTTGCTTATTTGAATTTGCTTCCTTATATAAGCCTTGGAACTAGTCGTTTATATTTGTTGGAAGTAGGATTCAAATGTTGTATGAGTTGTCTAGGTTGAGATAGTTGGCAGTTAGCTTTTGTCTTCTCCTGCAAGTCTTCTATATATAGCTTGAATGTCTTCTAAAGTTGATTGCCTTCTCCACTCTACTCTTTCATTGTTGACAACTTGAACATTTAAAATTTAAATGTATCTATTGGTGGTGCTTGATATGTGGTCTTAGTGGTTCCTCATGACTTTAAATTTGTCATGGGAGGTTTTCTAAAAATTGTACGTTCCACAACATGTCTATTGGAGATGTTTCTAATTATTGTAGTGCTTCAATCTTTTGGTTGCTTGTTCTATTAAGGACTTGTTGATGTTTTCAGGTTCTCTTCTTGTGAATTTTTTCAAGTTTTCTGGAGAAATTCCTACTTCAAAACCATTGTTTCAATCCATTGGTGCATGAATTTTGACTTGAGACCCTTCGTGTGTGTTTTTTAATAGTGTAGACTCTTTTGTCTTTATTTAACTACCTACAATGTATCTTTTGATGATCCTCTAGTCATATGTAGCTTATGACATCTAGTCCTTGACTAAAACTACCCCCAAAAACATGCTTCTAGTTATATACAACATTTGATATTTACACTTTGACTTAAAAAACATGAATGTCTTTCTAGCTTCTGATATCTCTTTATTCGATACTTTTGACTATGCAAAATCTATGTTTGGAAAACTTCATCCATAGGTTGACACTTCACATCTTTCTTCATCCTTTTGAATTAAGTCTTGCATTTGAAAGAATATCTCAAGGCAACCATTAGTAATTAAATTTAGATCACTTTATGATTTACTTCTTGAATGTTTGTCATCATAAAAACTGTTTATGGAGGAATTTTGTCTCAACAGCTTATTTAGTGAGAGATGGTCAAAGCACATCTCAAGTTACATTAAATAATTGTCTTCAACTAATTGTCTTTCATATTCTTAAATTTCTCATAACACACGAGAAATTTGTCCATAGTATTCACTTTCCTCTTAACAAGAGAGTTGTAAAAAGAGGTTCTTAGCGAGAGTCCATTTTTAATGAGCTAGAGCTTGACCTTAAGAAAAAGTGATTAATATAATGGTTATTATCTCAGTACTTTGTTTGTCACAAAAAGTTAATTGATTTTTACAAACATCATGTGTTTTTATCCAATGTGTTACTGTTGTGTGTTCGGCAAGTGCACCGATCGTTCCACATAATAAAGTGATAAGAAAAGCATCATCTCCACGAGGATTGATGCACCAAATTTATTGTGACTGTTCTCTTTAAATTGGATGAAATAAAGTTTGAATTGAATTGTGAATTGAGAAAATTAGATAACAGAATTAAAATTCAATAAGAATTTAAAAACAAAGTTAATTAGATATGAAGAATTGATTAAGAAGAATTGTAGTCAGAGCACATTCATCTTTTGATCCTTACCTTCTTTACTTGAATTAATTACTAAATTTAATTATGCTAATTGTTCAGATAATGTATCATTACTTTAAACTAGTTAAATCTTAATTCTTTAGTGACTTTAACTCTTTAATTCAATCAAAACCATAATTCCTTAGTGATCTCTATTAAATTAAGCATTAAGAAAATACATATATTCATCTACTATCATACATCCCTATTCCTAGGTAATGTAACAATTGTTATTTTACTCTTGTCAGAAATTAAAGTTTCAATATTCCTATTGTAAACCCTAACTCTCATAACTTTACCAGAATGATCAATTTTAATAAAGATATAATTAACGCAAAACAAAGTAAAATAAAACAACTTAGCATAAAAGAATAATAGAAATCAATCAAATTACAAAGGAGTTCACATCAGATTCATGGTCTTAACTACAATAAAGAGAATTAGCCAAACATTGTCATGTCTAACTTTAATAATAAAAAAAATAAGGGAATTGAATCAAGAATATTAAAATAAGAAGAAGAAGAATTAATCCCTTCAATCTTGAATATTAATCTTCTTGCCTTAACGTAAATCCCTAGAAACATATCAGTTACAAATTTCAAACAATTAACAAAATTTTTATACCTATTATTATTAAAACTAATATTGACTACAATATTACTTCTCGTGCGTCGAAAGGACCGATACAATGCAAGTGCCAGTATTTAAAAACAAGTTAAACTAAAGAACGGTAACCTTCACTAATTCCATGTAGCGAAATTATGATCAATCTAATTGTTAAGTTAGAGTTACTCAAGCCAACACTAAGTAGTACTGTCAGTCTAGACATGAGTGATGCTAAATGTAACTTTGACTAAAATATAGTCGAATGTAGTGATAGTTTTGGAAAAAGTATTGTAAGATTATTTTTTTTAGTAAATAACGAAAGCACCATTTAAATTTCATATTTATTTGACAGGACTAGTAATTAAATATTCAAATATTGATTAACTGTTATCAAGCAATCTTAAAATTAATAAAGGATTTTACTAGAGAGGATATGAATTTGGTTTCAAGCACACCCTAAGGGAGGGAAATCAATGTGCTGACTTCATTGCTAAGTTAGGCCCTAGTTCTGGAGTGCTGTTTGTGGATTTGTACATTCCGTCTTCTGACATGAGTCGTTTGCTAATGGTGGATGTCGTGGGGTTGCCCTTTTTGAGAGTGTAAATTTTTCTTTTTATTTGTTCTTACTTCTTTGTTCTTTGTTAGCATACACTACCAAAATACAAAAAAGCAATCTTAAAATACCTTCTGAAGAATAACCGGATTTATTGTCTACCTAATTCATCTGTTAATATTCACGAAGTAATCACGATGACGCAGACCATTTGCTATTAGTTAATTACTAGTATTAATTTTTTTATAGTTTTTATCAGCAAAATACATATAGTATTAGATAGGGGTACCCCATGATTAATTACTTTCTTATTAATGCCCTGAGACTTTGTGCTTAAATTAATCAACAGTGAAGAGTGCCAAATAAGGTACTGCTCAAAAGGTTCAGTTTTAAAAAGAGAAAAGGAAGCATTAATTAGTTGAAATTGCGTGTGTGTGTGTGTATATATATATATATATATATATATATATATATATATATATATATGGTCGTCATCTGTAGCTCATTTTCACTCTGTTATTATGACCAAAAACGATCGTAACATTTAAAATACAATTAATCGATCCATCTTCTAGTCAGTTTATAGCATACGCGAAAGCAGGTGGTCAAGAGAATACAACAGGAACTGGCCATTGCGCGTTTACGGGTGATCAAGAAGAAAGGAGGGTGGCTGCATGCTGACGCAACATGGTCAAGTAACGGTGGTGATTTGTTAATTTTTACGTTTTTGTGGTATAATATTGCGACAGTGATGGTAATATGTAACAATGATAGAGGTTGTAAGTTATAACTCACGTACGTTACATACAGTAAAACATAATTCAACTAACTGCTTGTAAGAAATGATAGTTTAATCACTTCACGTTATTCCATGTTAAATTAAAACGATGGATGACAAGAGTTTGTTGTCAGATTTATGTGGGTCTCTTTACAGAATCAGATTTATGTGGTTAATCTAGATATAAAGCTTATTTGAGTTTTAGACAAGGTTTAGGGAAGAAAAATAATTATCTCTTATGTATGGTTGTATACATAGTTTATTTGTTTTTTAATATGACACACATTTTTTTCATAAGATCGAGATAATTCTGCTCCAATCCTATAATATTATATGGGTGATTTCCGAGTTCGGGCTATAACTCATGATTATTAGTTAAACTATTTTAAACCGTCAAATTAATTTAAAATTTAAAAATTGATCAAACTAGTAATAAAAAATGAAACTGAAAATATCATTGTGAAATAAAATAAGATGACAAAAAGGGATTATTTATTCAAAACTACATCAACCAAACACATATATTTAACTTACTTTTGAGAAACAATATTTATATTTTTTATTAACTTTCTAATAGATCTTTAAAATAGTGAATATTTCTTTAAAAACAATACCAGGTCTACCTAACTTGTTAGATGAGAGAATATCATAACTTAAGGTCCCATATATCGTTAAGATTTCATATTACCTCAGTCAGACCCATAATATGTTTACCTCTTTTAAGGTCTAATATATATCATGATAGTTTCACTCGATCTGTTTGCCTTATGTAGATGGTAGATTTTACTCATTTTAGTACTCAACACAACACTCAAGGGTTTACCTATGGCACCTTAGTGATCAGCTTACAGGGAGCTCTCTCTCACGTACCCCAATTATATCAACTAAAGAAATCTACGATCGAGAAATCCAATCCAAAATACTAGTCTATTGGATGGAATAGGTACTAATTATGATCACTTAAGTGCTACTATATTGAGGTTTCAAAACTCTATATCCATCCACTAGATCATTAATTCATATTAAAGAACTGCCCAATATTTCCCTTTTTCTGTTACTAAATATACTTAATGTCTAAAAATCTTATAAAAAAAGTCTTCTAAATCGTGTTATTGATATTACAGTACGAACTAATAAGTGAAACCTTAAGTAATAAGTTTGAGTTAGCAAGTTGAGAGATCTATGTAATGTATGTTAGCAGTTTAAGGATGTAGAAGTACTCTATTGGCAGTGAACTAGATTAGGTGCATTCGCATTAATTTTCCACACATTCATTCAGTCACTGTGTTGGTAATCATTGACTAAAATTGGATGGATAGGATCTCAAATACATATTTTAAGTATAATTTATATATCAAGATTAAATATAAGTATTCGATCTTTATCTGGCGGCTCTTGATTGCTAATTAACCATGTGAATATGCGTAGAAGAAAGACTCTAAAAATTTGGATCCTTGGGAGAGGTTCTCAATTATTCTCGTGGGCAAAAAGTACATAATTAAATACATGGAGTAAGGATGAATAGAAATACAGAATATTATTTAAGTTTTTTTAAATAAAAAAAATTAAATAAGTAATTAATGCATCATTTAATTTTAAATTATGAAACAAAATAATATAAACTTCTTGCTTTATCACAGGTCCAATTCGATTTGTTTATTTTATTTCTTCATGCGAATTCTTATACATTTAAGGTGAGGAGAGTGGTAAGCTAGACTAAAAAGCTTCAATGCTCTGCTCCTATAAATAAAATTCACACATGCCAATCAAGACAAGGATTACATGTTCCGGACATTAATTTCTGTGACAACTACTAAGAGACGGGGAGAAAATAACCAAGAAATCATGAAAGCAAGAAGCTGCAGGGTGGGCAAGAGAGACAAAGTATGATGCATGTATATGAAACACAACATGACAATGCCAAAAAACAAAAAATGAAATAAAATCCCAATTTTTTACATAAGCAACTTTTTTCCAACTTGCATGTTACCATCCATCACATTTTTCTTGTTTTCATTTTTCCCGGGTCCTAGGCCCTACACATTCTTTTTTGTATTTTAATTTATTTATTTTATTTTTCTTGTTGCGGTGGTTGCCCAAGCCAAACATGAAAGAGAAAGGGATAAAAGTTAAGATAAAGAGAGAGTAATAGCTAGGTTAATTTTTTGCCTTGGTCCATGGTTGTTTCAGAGGTGCTTTTCCATGGAGATTTTAAGGTCAGAGGTCGTAGTTGTGGATGTGGGCGTGCGCCCTTACTCTTCTTAAGTTGCCCACAACGTCCAACCCTGTGGGGCCCCAAAGTGATGCCCGCATACACGTGGCCCCCACGCACATTTTTTCCCCTCAACAGTTAAACTCTCTTCCTCCATCTTGCTTGGTAGGTGGCACTTCTCGGAGCATAGTAAAACTAACCCCACATTTTTCATTTTCATTATATAAATTATAAACCATATACCCAATTGGTTATTGGTGTCTGGTGTCCCTTTAACCTTTAAAACAAACAAATTCATTTTCTTTTTTTTTATTATTTTTTTAATACAATTAATTCCATGCTGTGTATCCTTTGGTCCTTTCTGTCCCACAGCACATATATATAGTCTCCCTTTACATACTCATTCCAGTACACACATCACCACCTCATTATCTTTCTTTCTTTCTTTCATATCCTCTTCCTTGTAGTGTACCCATTTTGAATGTGTTTTCTCTCTCTCTCTCTCTTTTTTCTTTGGGTCCTTGGTGAATATCTAGAACCACTCTCTAGCTAGTTTCTCTCTTCTTGCTAGCTAGCTATCTATCATCGATCACTCTCTTGGTTTAACCACCTGAATGCCGGAAAACATGAGCATATCAGTGAATGGACAATCTCAAGTCCCTCCTGGCTTCAGGTTTCATCCAACTGAAGAGGAGCTTCTTCAGTACTACTTGAGGAAGAAGGTCTCCTATGAGAAGATTGACCTTGACGTGATTCGTGACGTTGATCTCAACAAGCTCGAGCCATGGGACATACAAGGTGTGATAGATATTCAGTTATTCACCACTCTTTCGTGCATATTGCGTGTTTGGTTCCACATCCTAGATGTGTTTATGGATGTTAACTGCAAAGTTAATAGTTATATATAGCTTTCACGTCTCAGACATGATTTCTTACTTTTCAACGAGTTTTCAAACATTCATGCAGTGTGTGATACAAAGCAATTCATGTCTCTTTGACGAACAGCTTAATCTCTAGGGATGGTTGTTTTCATGATATATGTGTTGGTTCATGTCACACTCACTCGTCAACACAGTATGTGTATATAGCTAGCTACCTTTTATTTTTGGTGTTTATTGCTGGCTAGCTAGTTAGTCTTTTGGTGCTTTTCATTTTCCACTCACTTTTTCTAGCTTCTTTGTTTTGCATCTCACATGGGGGGTAATAATATGTTGGAATATTCAAATATTGCATCATCAGTCATGCTGCATGACATGAATCACGGCACCATTTTGAGGGTTTCTTTTTTCTTTCTATCTTTCTTTTTGTAGAGAAATGCAAAATAGGAACCACTCCGCAGAATGATTGGTACTTCTTCAGCCACAAAGACAAGAAGTACCCCACAGGAACGCGCACCAATCGCGCCACTGCTGCGGGGTTCTGGAAGGCCACTGGCCGTGACAAAGTCATATACAGCAACGGCAAGAGGATTGGAATGAGAAAGACTCTGGTTTTCTACAAAGGAAGAGCCCCACATGGCCAGAAATCCGATTGGATCATGCATGAATACAGACTAGACGACAACAACACCGCTGACACCAATATTGTAAGCAACTCAAACACAAACCAACTAGTTAGTTAGTTAGTTACAATTTCTAGCTAATTTAATTAACCAGTTATTGAAGGTTTTAAAAAAGGATCTGTAATTACAATTTCGATTGTAACATTAAAGTTTTCAGAGTGTATGTAACACTATACAATGTTACCACAATTATGACCTCATCGGTCATATTTATCAGCAATTTCTTGTAATGTCTAAAAATGCTACGAAACTGTGATCATTAATTTAAAACCTGTATCACACATGCATGTGCTTAATTACAGTTTCCTTTTGTGATGGAAATTTAGGTGTCCAATGTGATGGGGGATGCTGCTCAGGAAGAAGGGTGGGTGGTGTGTAGAATATTCAAGAAGAAGAACCATCTGAAAACCCTAGACAGCCCCTTGGCTTCCGGGGAAGGTAGAAGGAGCCACTTGTTCGACTCGTGCGACGAGGGAGCTTTGGAGCAAATACTTCAGCAAATGGGAAGGGGTTGCAAGGAAGAGAGCAGCTATGAAGGCAACTACAGCAACTATGGAAGGTTTGCAAGGCCTTATGAGACAACAGGGCTGAACAATGGCGGCGGATACAATGATAGGTTCATGAAGCTCCCGAGCCTCGAGAGCCCGAAATCCGCGAGCATGGAGAGCCACCACAACAGCAACAACAACAATAACATGAATAGCAATAATACTAATGGTGATAACAACGAGAACAACAATAATAATGGCTACCATCCCATGATTCCAATAGAGATGGGCACGGACAACGAAGGGTCATTCACAACGCACCAGGTAAGTGGTGGTGACCCCAACAACAACAACAACAACAACATGGTTCATCCATTGGAGGTAGGATCAGGTGGTGGTGGCCTCACCAACTGGGCTGCGCTGGACCGTCTAGTTGCATCTCAACTCAATGGCCAAACCGATGCCTCTAGGCAACTCGCATGTGCATTCAACGACCCCACCATGTATTGCACCAGCGACCATCATGATCTTCATCAAATCCCCACCCTCCGATCCTCATCTACGCCTTCTTCATCAACTTCCGCTGTGCACACTAGACCTTCCCCTGCACCCGCATTCATCAACCCCACCACTCAGGACTTCACCAGCGAGATTGACCTTTGGAACTTCACCCGATCCACGTCCTCACTGTTGGCATCCTCCGAACCCCTGTGCCACGTGTCCAACACGTCAGTGTAGCGAGATCAATAAAATAATAATATAAAAAAAAATTATCCCCACCTTCACCTTCACCTTCCCTACTTCTCCCTTTTCCTCCATGTTCGATTGTTAAATATAGAAATAATTAGCCCCTTGATCATATATCATGTTTAATTTTAGTTCTTCTCTCAAGTCTCAGAGGATTATTATTACAGACTGTTAAATGTGATAATTCTCCTTGCATACATTTTTACTTAAATCGACTCTTGTTGGCAATGTTTCATTCATAATTGCCTCTTGTAAATCTTTCTTTTCTTAAATATGTTCACGAGTTTTCGCTCAAATTTGTGAATTAATTAATTCACCTAATTAATATATGTTATGATTGAATGGAATTAATTGGAATATATGTTAGATGGATATAAAGAGGAAAAGGGTGGAAAGAAATGAAGTTATTAGATGGGATGGCATTGTCAACCATGGGTCTTTGCTTAATCACGATGTCTACCATTATTTTTCTCTTTTCTTTTTTAATTTTTGGAGCGTGGGGGGTTCGTGGTGCATGTCTAGAGGGATATTGAAATTTGAAAACTCATGTTCATGTTCAAGTGTGACTGTGATATTTTTAATCTTTTTATTATTATTTTTCCCCCCATTGTTCTAACTGCAATTATAAGGACCTTACTTTATATCATCCAGTAAGATCATGATGATGATCGATTAGTAAGGGTCATGTTTCAAATAATAATAATCTGCTCCTCTCGTCTTTGTGTCACGTGGTTTGTCGGTTTGTTAGAGGAAGGTGCAGAGGCCATGGTTGGACTTGTCCTATTGCACCAACACACACTCTCTAATTACCAAAAGGAATTGTGCCCCAGGACATTATGGGCTCCTCTCAAATATACATGCATGAGTACAAACAAACGCAATACTTTCACATCCCAACGAGCTAGAGAGAGAGAGAGAGAGAGAGAGAGAGCGACGTCTAATAAAGCCTCCACATAGCTTTAAGCAAGTCAAACGAGAATCTCAAAGGGCTCATAATTACGTAAGCTTTGCATATTGATTTCGTCACTAATCCTAGTTAGGGTTAAAGGGTAAAAAAGAAAGTGACCACCACAAATGTATGAAATGAAATACTATCACATGCTAGTCCACCAGCTTGTGTTGCCTTTTGTTTTTATTATTCTTTTAAAAAATTGTACTTCAATTCGATCCATGCAGAAAAATGCCCCAGAAACAAAAAATTGTACCAAAATGCTTCGTCTTCCACCCTATGGCACACTACGGCACCTAGCATATCTTAATTTCCTTTTCTCTTTTAAATTTCCTCCTTAGGGAGAGGGCTAACTTTTCAAATTATCAAACGTAAGGTATAGGTAAGGAGCCTGTTTGGATTTTGGTCCATTCACTTTCTTTTTCTCTTTCTCTCTTTCACACTTATACATTCTTGTCGGCTCTGCTTAAAATTATCGTGCCAGACTAATTAGGGAAAAGGAAAATAGAGTT
Source organism: Glycine latifolia (assembly GCA_013407115.1). NCBI lineage: Eukaryota > Viridiplantae > Streptophyta > Magnoliopsida > Fabales > Fabaceae > Glycine > Glycine latifolia. The sequence goes on from CM023956.1 coordinate 4,657,832, forward strand.
TACATTTTAATTTATTTATGTTATTGGTGAATCTATTATTTCTAACTTCTAAGATCATTATTTTGCGTTCTTAATTAACGTATAAAATTGTCTTTTCCTTGCTTTGCTTATAGGCTAGCAGAGCCACATGAACATCCCTCTAGATGGATTAAGATAAATAAACACTAAAATTAACAAGCAACCATAGTATCTGTTTTTCGAACTTATTTCTTTAATTAATCAGTTATATTCGTCTTCTGTGGGGAATATTGTGGGTTGGAAAGTTCATTTGGTACATGCAAAAGTTCATCCTATAACAGCCAACACCCCCCCCCCCC